>CAJNJA010022464.1:1616-33069 GCA_905231915.1 Symbiodinium necroappetens | reverse complement strand
CTGCTGCTGCTGCTGCTGCTTTCAGGTAGTCGTGTTCTTGCCGTTCGTTCCCTTGCCAGATTCGCTCGTTGTCTTCTCGCTCTGGGTGTTGTTGCCTTGTCACCACCGTTGCGGGGGTTGCTTGTCTTCTTGGCTGCGGCCACGGCGGTGTCTAGACGCAGAACTCTTGAAAGAATTATCAGGAGCCAGTAAGTAAAAGTCATACAATACATGGACGTGAGATTGGCACCGGCACGAACACAGGAATTGCAGGAGCGGTGCCACCGGAAGTGTCTTTGCTTCCAGGTTTGCCATGGTTCTATGGCGCACAGATTTTTCCGTTGCTCTTATGACCTTGATTCACACTGCCTTGGAACGCATTACAGGACAAGGGGTTGAAGGCACGGTTTAGCGGTTTAGCGTGTAGCGCGTCAATGGAAAGATCATCACTGTCCGCCCTCGTTGACTTCCCGCATCTTCCTCTTTTTCAACGACGATCCACATCAAATCCAGTCTGAAGCCCCTCTTCACCTGGTGTGGCTCACCGCTTGGGGACCGTCCCCTAACGAGGCCCAGGCGATGCCCCGTGGCATCGGGTCGCGTCACAGATGCCCAAAAGCGGAATCTAAATCTCCTCCACAGTTCTCACGCTCCTGGATGCCGTTGACTTCTTCCTCCTCCTCCCCCTCCTCCATTTCTTCCTCCTCCGAATCCGTTTGGTCATTCTCGCCCGGATCTTGGTCGTCATCAACGTCCTCACCATAGAGGCTTCCATCATGCTCGTTGTCCCAGTCATCAACAGCGTCCATGCACCACGGGACAAGCTTCTGCAATTCGGAGATGATCTCAGGACCCTCGGAGGTGGCAAAGCAGGTCGGGAAGTCGAAGGTAATCGTAAAGGAGATGAGCTTTGAGTCACTCGTGGAGAAGAGCATCTTGAAGTAGCCCGAGAACTGCGAGGCGCCGACCTGGCCGTTGACATAGTCAGCACAGAATGGACAACCCTCCTTCGGCGGCTCCTGTTCCGTTTCCTCCTTCGGAATCGAGCAGTATACGGTCCCACACCTTGAACCTGGAGCTTTTGCTGGTTGTACCTTGGCGCTCTTTCCGAAGGAGCTGGACTCAAGCCGCAGCCCTTTGACCTTCAAAGGACTCAGGGCAGTGGCCGATGGCGGAAGGAGCCTCGAGCCATCAAGTGCCAGAAGCTCGCCTTCTTGGGCAAGGCAAGCACAGCTCTGCTTCCCGGTGTCACTGGCACTGAGTCCCAGCAGGTCGCAGGTGGCTACCTGATAATCACCACACCACTCGAGGCTGAGTGTGCGGGGCTTCGTTTTCCATGCTAGCGGAACTTCACGAAAAATCTGCCGTGCCACTTGCTGGAAAGTAGGCGCAAGTTTGTTCAGGAGTTCGCACACAGGCCCTCGCAAACAATGATCCTCTTCCTCGCCCATCTCACCGGAGATCTCCACTCCTGATATGAGAGCAGGCCAGGCATTGCTTCTGAAGATGGAGTGCCCGGCCACAGAGATGGGATCCTCCCAGAACATTCCAGCCAGGACGGTGGAACAAACACACTCCTGGATCGAAGGCAGCCTTACTTTAGAGCCTTCGGGCAGGCCCAGGGCACGATAGCAGAGAGCTTGCAGATCTGCAAAGGGATTCAAGGCCTCGCGCCACGTGCGGCACACTGCCGAACAGGACATGATGTCCTGCCGCAAACTGGGAGCACATAGTCAATGAGAGCACCCCAACCCCTGTCCTCCCGAACCTTCCACGCTCTGAAGCAAGTTCTACCAGACAGAACCTGCATCCTATCGCAACTGACAACCCTTAACCCATCACCCTAACCCTCTCCTGGAATAGCGTGAAGGCCGACAGCAACGCTTGAACTGGGCTCTGCCCCCAGACCGCGTCAGAAGCCATCGCATGAGTCATACCACCGCGCCAGGTCGCCGAGGAGTAGTTGCACAAGACCTGGGCCAGGTCGGAAGGTTCCAAGCTGCTTCGAGTTAAATAAAGGAAACTACAGGTGGGAAGTTTAGGGTATGTAGGGCTTAGGGCTTTTAGGGTTTAGGGTTTAGGCTAAGGAAACTGCAGGTGGGGAGTTTAGGGTATATAGGGGAATCTCTGAGGCTTCTATAAAGTATGGTCGGAAGGTTCCAAGCTGCTTCCGAGCGAAAGGAAACTACGGGGTGGGGAGTTTAGGGGTTTTTGGGGGCTTCTAGAAGGTTTTTTTTGACCTTCTATAATAAGGCTCCTATAACGGGAACTACCCACCTGAAAATGTCCCAGATCAAGCTCTGAGGCTCCATAACCCTAAACCCTAAACCCTACTAAAACACTAAAAGAAGGAAACAAACGCAAACCACGAAGGAGCCCGGACACATCCAAAACTGTGGAGCTGACGCCTGGCATCAGCAGGAGGGACCTGAGCTCTAGGGGAGTTTTGGGGGGGCCTTGGATGCAGGATCCTGATATTTGTAAGAGGGTTTAGGGGTTTCCGTTTAGGGCTATGGATCCTGAAATTTAGGCTTTAGGGCTTTAGGGTTTTAGGGTTTAGGGTTTTTCTTGACTGTTGCATGTTGCTATGAAGATTAAAGGACTTAGAAGAAATGTCGAAGCTTCAGGCACGCTGGCTTGGTGGGTCACAGAAATGCGCAAAAAAAGCGGAGCAGATGACACTGCAGAGCTTGCTGCCGTCGCTGTTAAAGGAAACTAGAGGTGGGGAGTTTAGGGTCTATAGGGGCTTCTATAAGGCTTCTGTAAGGTATAAAGACCTTCTCTAAGGCTCCTATAACGGTAACTACCCACCTGGAAATGTCCCAGACACTCTACATCTCTCTGCCCCGGAAACACTTCAACTATGCACCACGATGCGACACCAGAGCTCTGCAGCGGAGAGAGAGAGAGAGAGAGAGAGAGAATGATTTTAACTCCAATGCAAGCACCAAAAAGGAGACATACATACATATATATATATATATATTTATTTATTTATTTATTTATTTTATTTATTTATATAATGTAGTTAGAAAATCCATATACATACATACATACATACATACATACATACATACATACATACATATATATATATATATCCATGATGGACATATTCAAGCTAAGCAGAAGCTCTCCGGGCTCAGCCTCTCCAACCGCACACCTCTGGCCGTTGCAACTGCACGAACCACTGGCGATTACGGCATCTGTTTTTTTCTCCGACCCCAAACATGGGGGTTTCCGAGAATAGGGGGACCCTAAAATAGTACCCTAAAATAGTAGGATCCTGATTATAAAGGACTCCCCAAATAGGGTACCCCCTAATTTTCGGAACGTCCGAAAATAGAATGGAGCTGCAAACAGGCATCCTGAACCTTAGGGCAAGACCTCCAAACCTAGGGTCGGCGTGAGGGCTTAGGGCTCCGGGTTTATAGGATTCACAGAGCTTTTGCCCCAAACCTAAAAAGGACCTCCTAAATTTCTAAAACTAATGCTGAGCCAGCTAGCCCCCGAACCTCTCCACCACCCCCTCATGAACCCTCCAAGCCCCCCTACCACCCAGAGAACTCTAAACCCAGACCCCTCACAACCACCCAAAGAGCTCTAAACCCAAAACCCTTTTGACCCTAAACCCCAAAAATCCTAAACCCAAAACCCTTTGAACCCTAAACCCCGAAGAGCTCTAAACCCAAAGCCCTAAACCACCCACAGAACTCTAAACCCTTTGAACTCTCACCCACCCAAAAAAGAACCTCTGGGGCAGCGGCGGTTGGGTCCCGGTCTGAGCTCCCGATCGGACGGAGATCTCCTGGGTTCTTGTTAAGGGAATTTAAACTTAAAATTACCATAATACGAAGCCATGTTGTTTAAGGGGATTTAGACGTAAATGGATTCAACTTAAAATTACCACACTTGGGGTGTTTAGAGTTGAGGATTAAGGGTTTAGGGATTTAGCTTGAGCTACCAGAATAAGGAAGCCATGTCATTTACTATAGATCCCTATTATGGTAGCTTAAATGACCATAACAAGGAAACCATATTCTTTACTATAGATTCCATTTTGTGGCAACTTAAATTACATCCCTTAACAAGAACCCATATTATTTACTATAGATCCCTATTATATTATAGTAAGTAACTTAAATTAAACCCCCTTAACAAGAACCCAGGTCTCCCGGTGCACCGCGACGAAGGGGCCCGGCGCCGGTCCGACCACCGGCTCCCACTGGCCACAGACGTCCGGGTCCTTCCGACAAGACTTTAGGGGGCTTTTAGGGGTTTAGGGCTTAGGGTTGAGGGTTTAGGGCTTTAGGGGCTGACGTTTGCCTCCCCCACCTCAGGACGCACTCCGCATTTCAGGGCTTTTTTTTCTCCCGCCCGCCCAGTTTTGGGGTGTAGCTTTGGGTCTAAGCTTGAGGTTTCGGGCCTTGCCGGGTTTGCCGTGATGTGCAGCCGTCTAGGTTCTGCAACCTAGATGTGGGACTTTCCGAAAATCAGGGGGTACCCTATTTTTGGGGTCCTTACAATAAGGATCCTACTCTTTAAAGTGCTATATTAGGGTCCCCCTATTTTCGGAAAACCCCCATATCGAGTGCTCGGTGCAACAAATCGTCGAAGGACGCGCCCCGAGAGTTCGGGCGCTTTGCTCTGAAGGGCCCCCGGCTTTCACAAGGGCATCCCCAGGGGGGGCGGATTTGGGGGTTTCCGAAAATAGGGGTAGTAGGATCCTTTTATTTTAAGGACTCCTAAAATAAGGGGGGCGGATTTGCTGGAGGGCCTGCGGGCTTTTTTTAGGGCTTATTATAGGGTCTTTTTTCCCTCCCACTTAGCATGAGCCCGCATTGTAGGGTATAGGGTTTAGGGTTTTTGGTAGGGGGCCCGTTGAGTGCATTGTCTTCCGGGCCTTTTAACGGCCTGGGGTGGGATCCCGTCAGAAAGAAAGGGAGTTCAGGGCACCCTGCGGTGGATCTTAGATGGTCTTAGTATATTAATAGTGGATTATGGTAGGTTGTAGCCTGTTATTGTATGTTATGGTATACTAGAGTCTACTATGGCAAAATAATCAAGATCCTATGGACTCGAGCCTACTTGGGGCTACTTCGTAAACCCTTATCGTGATCTTCAGAGACCATCTAAACAATTCTATAGAACAGAGACTCCGGAGGGTTTAGCTTGAGGGCTAGCTAATCTGAGTTCAGGGCTGAGGGATGTCGGACCTTGTAAAAAAAAACACTCCGTCCTGCCGGATGTAGAGGAGCTGAGGGGCCTGCCCTGCAGCTAAGTTCAGATAGTGCCGCTCCTCCCGCAGAGGATGCAGGGGCTGCACATCTGCAAACAGACACCTGGACTCAGGAGAAGCACCGAGAAAAAGAAAGCACCACAAGGCCAGATTTCAGCTCTTACAAAAGAAGGCGTTCCCAATTTAAGCAGCCATGCGCTTTGAGATATTCCGAAGCCGACAAGGCACCAACCAAGATGTTCGATGTAGCGGATGAACACGAGCCCGGGATCTTTCTGGAAGTCGAGATGGGCCGTTCTTTCGAAAAGGCCCGAGCAGTCATCCCAGCCGCAGCTCCCAACACGAAGTAGGGAAACGTCGGGGCTTTTTGGTTGGCTCAGCTCCTGGACAGGTTCAGTCAGCTTGCTGGCGCTCCGAGCAGCTCCCACAGCTTCTTGCCACTCATGCATGCAAGACTTTGGCGAAAAAGGCGGCTTCGGCACAAGAGACGCGATAGCACCGATCTCGCTGCTGCATGCCTTTCTCGGCAGGACCACTTCGCAAGCCTCTTTCTGAAGTCTTGTCTGCTCCCAGTCTGCTCCAAGCTCCAGCTCGGCTGGAAGGAGTAGCTTCTTGGCATCACAGTACTCCTGCAAGCGAAGGGACTTGTCGTCGATGACTTCACGGATGCAATAGCTGCGCTTAATGTGCTCGTTGGCCACCGGGTCAAAGGCAAAGAGCTTGAGCGACGAGTGCTTCTCGCCGAGCTGGTGTGGTACCTTTGTGCGAACTACTGAGTTGGCCGAGTCAATCTCCGCAACATCGACAGCAACATTCTGGCAAATCTTGAAGCTGCTCCTTCCCATCCTGGGATGGCGATCCACGAAGAGCCTTTCCCCCTCCAACATGGGAATCCCATCGACTCTGATCTCTGCTCCACGCGGGAAGCTGTGCCCCGGAACCGTCAGTTTGGTCTCATACCTATCGCACTCGATCTTGGCAACACGCCCAGTCCACGGCATGGCCGTAACTTCGCCCTGATGCTCACCTACCCCGACTCTACACCATGGCATCCAAGGTTCTTTAGGATTGAAGGATGTAGGGTTCCAGGTTAGAATCCCATCATCGCAAAGAGCAGTGCCGTAAAACTGCCGAAAATGACCCACCCTAATCCTCCTAACCCTTGCTTCTAAGACTTTCGGCCGCATAGAGTTTGGGTGCCTGTGGCTTTGACCCCAGCGCAGCGCATGGTCGCCCGCTGGTTCTGGTGGTTGACATTCCGGCTTCTTGCAAAAAATATTCGATTCATGCATTGGTGTGCACCCCTCCCCCCCCGGGTAGCCGACTGACATAGCTGACGGCCTTAGTGTCTTCAGCGGCGAGCTGTAAATCTGATTTCACAGAGAAACAGGAACAGCACAGCTCATTCAGAACTTCTTCAACTATCAGCATGTGACCCAACATTGAATCTGAAAACCAGTCGACTAGCTTGCGCCCTGACCTAGGGTTGCGGTGTAATGTAGAAGCATAGAGGCCATGTGTTTGGTGACGGCGCCCCTAGGGTGCCGTGACTGCTTGTTGCAGCTTCCAGTGGGTTTTGGAGTACTTGTTACGGGGGGGGAGCGGGTGGGGGACACAGACACCCCGAACAATATCTGCACAAGAGCCGTTTTACTGGGCATTTACAGTACTTTGGCGATGTCGGACCCTCTTATATTGCATCGCTCAACACACTCCGTTCCGCCACAAGCACAACCTTGTGGCTCAACACACTCCGCTCCGCCACAAACGCAACTTTGTGGCTCAACACACTCCGCTCCGCCACAAACACAAATTTGTGCATGGCTCAACACACTCCGCTCCGCCACAAACGCCACTTTGTGGCTCAACACACTTCGCTCCGCCACAAACGCCACTTTGTGGCTCAACACACTTCGCTCCGCCACAAACGCAACTCCGTGGCTCAACACACTCCACTCCGCCACAAATGCAACTTGCAAGAGTGGAGTCATCAACTACTTCCTCAACAATTCGCAGCCACACACTAGTGCACACACGTGCTCGCCGAGTATCTATCGTTTGGCAGAACCTGTAGTCGTGCGCGTCCAACACAAACGATTTCCCTGATCCGCTCCAAAAAAATGTGTCTCAACTTGTGGGAAACTATCGACAATCGTAGAGAAGTACACACCGTCTCTCAGATTCTCACACTCTTCATCTGAGCTTTGTGAACCATTCGCACGTTTTACCACATATTTAAGCACATTGCGTTACACACTCTTTTCAGAAATCCCACCAAACACACGCCGCCCTGCAGAAGCCGCAACCATGTCTTTATGATTGTGACAATGGTCCGATGCATCGGCAAAAGCAGATGTGACGACTACATTTCTGAGCCCGTCGCCTGACGGAATGACACAGATCCATGAGCTCTTCTCGGCTCCTGTTTGCTTCGGGCGCTCTGGAGCCGCGAAGCAACTACAGGTCGACCGCAGGGTCTCTGTCCGTTGCATTATATGCGACGCCTCCAAGAGACACGACATCTCCTTTTCTCTTAGTTTTTGCCCACCTGGCACCCTCGGACAAGGCGGACTACAACACCAAGAAGAGATTGCATGTCTTGGAGTTTCACTCTACCGCGGGGATTTCTTGCGTGCAAAGCCCTTACAAATTCCCTGTCCTGGACCTCCAGGCGCGGTGGTGTTATTTCCACCTGCGGGTCTAGGGGGTTTCAAGTCTTTGCAAAGGGGGTGTGTTAGGCTTAGGGTTGCTTTTGGCTTAGGGCCAAGGGGGGCTTGTGGTTTATTCGGCTCAGCCTTTCGACCCCTGGGTTGTTGCACGGAAGCCGGACCTCTCCGGATGGGTGCGCGGGTCCTACCAAACCAAGCCGGTACCACCAGCTGAGCACCCGAAAGAGATGTTAAGAAGTCCATCCCTCACTTCCCGTGGAATCAAGGTGAACGGATTTTCTAAACCTGAACCCTTAACCGCCGTAACCCTTAACCCTTTCACAGCAGGGAACCTGTAACAAACATTACCTAAACCCTCAAACCCTAAACCCCAAAACCCCGAATCCGATAAAATCTAAAGCCCCAAAACCCAAAAACCCTAAACCCTTCAGCCGCCTTCGGCGGCTTCTCGGGGCTGGGGCCCGCAGCCGTCGATGCTCCGGACAGACCGGTGGCATTGGAGGCCTCTGGCGGGCTTCGGCTTTCTTCGGATTCTGGTTATTATCTTGGCGATTATGCTTTAGGGTTTGCATAGGGTGTGAGTCTGGTTCGTTACATTTTTACCGTGGCTATCATCCGCACTCACTCTCACCCTTAATGACTCTATGCCGCTCATTGTTCTGCCGATTAGGAACATTCACACATACTACAAGGCAAACGGTCCAAAGGTGCCTTGCAAGGAACCTTCAGTTCCAATACTATGGCATATTGGAGTGTCTTGCAGTATTTAAAAATCTATATCGACTATGTCTGTTATATATATATATATAAACACACATACTTCATTCTAATTCTTAGTAGTAGTATGTGTATTCTGGTATATTACCGAAGAATATTAACCCAACTCGCCAAGTGGCGGAGGAGGGCGAGCCGGGCCACCCATGACCTGTCGGAGCGCTGGCAGATATTTAAAGATAGCGGTGCCACGGCGGCATATATTTGGCAGGGGTTTTAGGGGGTTTAGGGTTTAGGTGTGGTGACAGTGAAGATCCTCGCATCTGGGATCTATTGAACCGCCTATCTTCTGAAACTCCCGATTCCGGCGTCCCCCTGTCCAAATAAACGAAGGTGAAGCCCGGGGCCCAAGGAACCTCACCCCTTTGCGCACTTGTGGGTTCACTTCCGAGAATGTAAAGCCGGCGGTTTAAGGTTCAGGGCTTGGGGTGCGGCTGCATCTTCGGCCATTGGTTTTCTTTAAGCAAACCATCCAACAAAGTGAAAGACAGCAGCATGCCAAGCCTGCGTCTGAGCTGTTCGGCAGCTGCCAGACGGCCTTACTGTGCGTCTAACTCTCGGTACTTGGAGGTTCATGGGTAGTTATAAGCGGGGTTATAAGTCCCCTAATTTGGGTTATGACTATGGTTACCCTGCTTAGAACCCCACTTATAACTACCCATGAACCTCCAAGTAATCTTACACGAGTCGAATCTGCCTGAATTGCGCGAGGGTTTGTGAAGGCCGTGCTCACAGTAGTCGCCACGAGCTGCACTAACGGGACTCGCTCTCAGGAAGGTCCCAACCAAGAATCTAAAGAACCCTGCCTCTTCGGACCAGTTTGCCGGAGACCTCAGCTTTGGTGGCACTACCCGACAATGTAACAATACTTACTGACCTAGTACGCTTCTAGCTATGCATACCTATCAACACCGACTCATATTTCTGAAAATGTTTAGTTATGCCAAATACATACTTATACCTAGTTAAGCTGAATTACTCGGCGACACATGGGTAGTGTTTTGTGCTGTTAGCAAGAGCTATGTGCACGTGCTTTTGAGCGGCGATGCGCTGCACATGCCGATTTCGAATTGAAGGCAGCCATCCAAAACATTTACGAGGACAGGAGGTATGTGGCAAGACGAACATCCGAGCTGCTGCTCGCCCGTTTTCAGTTACTGAACTTGCTTCGACACCCTCAAACTCACAGTGTCCAACTTGGAACACCGATGCCCCGTGAATCCATGAACAGCCTCACAACGGTCGAAATGCTGACAAACAAACTTTGAGCGAAACCGCTCCACCCAAAGCACTCAGCCAAAAGCCCAATGAGTTGCCCTTGCACTCTCTACCTAGGCAATGAAGCCTCTTGAGTGTTTCCACGTTGGAACTCGAACATCACTGCGAGCATTGCACGCCTAGCATGCGTGCCAGCCTGCAGAAAACCTACAACTGCCAAGCTGCTTGAAAGGGTTTATATGCTTCCTCCATGTATGCTAAACGTGCGCATGCCTGACCCTGCAGCAGATCGCAAACTGACGAGACTACGGTTGATGATCGAAATCCTGCATTACCCATAATAAGGAATATACCATAATTCCCATAGTTTAGGGTCCTCAAGGAAATGCAGGATTTAGGTCATAAACAGTAGGACCCTAAACTTTGACCTTACCATTATTACCCTTGCTCCTGTAGCAACTATGCTGCGGTAGACGCGCAGCTGGGTGCCTGGCCCCCGGCGAAAGCGGGACCTGTGCACAGCGCAGCATCCAGTCGTTGCGCATCATGGCTATATAAGCAGAGCACACTCCAGCAAGACATCATGCGCAGCTCAACAGTCGAAGAGTCTCACACTGTATCACGAAACGCCTTTGCAGCAATTCAAGAACACGAGCAATAACAACAGCAACCGCAGCAATGACAACAACAAAGCCATAAGACCAACGAATAACAACTGTCTGGCCCTTCAGGTGCTGCGCAGCTAAGTGACACGCATCATCCAAGCTGCACCGTACCCAAGGACGAATGGATCTAAAGATCATGCAATGCAAGTGGCCTACGCGGCTGCTGTGGAGGAGTGGATGGACGCAGGCCCCCCGCCTTTGTCATGCAAGGTTGGTGCAAACCCAATCTGGTCTTCGAGGAGCTATAGAAACGGCGAGATTTTCAGATCATTACTTCACTTTACGTGAGCCGCAGCACAGCAATGCAGAGGGTTTTGAGGCCCTCTGCCCCAACCCGAACCCTGAAAGCCGGAAGCCTAAAACTACCCGAGCCCCTTTCGACTCCTCTGACCCCAAACCCCAAACCCCAAACCCTAAACCCTAAACCCCAAACCCTTTGAAACCGGACTTGATGAAAACCCTAAACCCTAAACCCTAAACCCCAAACCCCAAACCCTAAACCCTAAACCCCAAGTCTGTGGCCAACTTTGCTGAAGCCGTCAGAGGAACTCCTGGGCGGTATGGGCGTTGCTGGAGAGGAAGCTTCGGGTGGTGTGGGCAATCGAAAAATCTAGCGAAGTTTTTAGGCACTACACAATTTAGGATTTCAATGGAGGTAGGGGTTGTAGGGCGTGAAATCTGTCTCGTTTTGCTGGATCTTTTCCTTCTCAGATGAGTCGAGTATGGGGCAAAACCAGTTGAGTCCAAGTCCAAGTCCCCGGTTGCAGGGAAAGAGACTCTAGCTCTCCGAGACGGGCGGGATTCGTACAGTAGGGATATCGTTTAGGGCGCTTTTCGGGTCTAAGGTACTGTGGCGCGTAGGATGCCGTCAGATTTTAAGGGGCTCTCAGACTCGGATCTCGACGCGAGGCGCTGTCTCCGGGCAGTATAGGGTTTTAGGGTTTCGGGTTTAGGGTATACGGCGGTATAGGGTTTAGGGTTAGACTGCAGACAACAGGCATGGCATGGGTCACAAAAAGTCTCCCACCTGTTTTGATGCCGTCTTCAGCATGGGCCTGTCCTGGGCAAATCACAGCAAATACCAAGCGTCTCCGTTGCAGTTCCCTGTCTTGGACAAGGGATCCCACATGGTATGTACCCTACACTCCATGCTCTGCGTTCTATGCACTATTCACTCTGCACACTAAGCTGCGCACTCAATGTCTATATACAATGTACTATGTACCTTTTGCTATGTACTGTACACTATGCAACAGCTACTACATACTTGTAATATGATGTTTTATACAGAACACTATATACTATGCACTACACACTATGCGCTAAATGCGAAATACTCTAGACGACAGGCTATATACCATCTACCACTCACGTTAACGTGTTATGCTGTATAGTATGTACGATATACTGTATACTGTGCATTATAAACTATGTCTTGTATACTATAGACTGTATGCTATGTACAAGGGTTGTCTACTTACACTGTATACTCGTATTATACTATTTATTATGTACTGTACATTAAACACCCTCTACACAATACAGAACATAGTACATGTTACCGAAGCTGTATGTTAATTACAGGCTGCATAATGTACACCATGCACTTTTCACTGTACACCATGATACATCTTGTACTGCACGCCATGCTGTGTTGTATACTACACTAGACTCACGATAGACAAAACTAGACTAGACTCGACTCGGCTCGACTACGCTGAGAAAAACTAGGCTGGACTCGCCTGGACGGGACTCGACTCCGCCGGGCAAGACTAGATTCTCGAAGGGACACTGCTTCGAGATTGTGCAATACTTTGAGATACGACAGGAAGCCCCCATCTTCTCGCCTCGAGGCGAGTATGGCCAGTATGGCCGATGATGATGTGGCCCCTGTGACCGAGAGGCTCAGAAAGGGATCCGGTGACTCTGAAAGTTCTTTGGAAGCGTCTGCCCGGCCTTGTTTGCACGCAGTGGCGACAAGCTACCTGAGGTCACACAAGTAGTGGGGAGGCATGAAGCTTTGCGAGTTCGTCATTGTGCATTTGGTGCCTTGCCTGGCGGGCTGGAAGGCAGCGGTCTTCGCGCCTGCGGCATTATCGAGGTATTGAGCAGCCGTGTCCCAGGTTGTCCGTACATCGAGGGCGGTACGAATGCTTACTTCCGCAACTACGGCTCGCACGACCCACGCGAACAGCCTGAAACCAAAGTCGAATTTGCGAAGTCTTTCTTGTTACTCCTAAATACCATGACTGCGAGTTAGATTATATTCACAATCGGTGTAATGCAAGGTATTGCACCTCGTAAATGCTACCAGTCGTGTACTCTGGCAGCATCCTAGGCTTTCGCCACCGTTGCAAACTCTGGGAGGTTCAGAAATATGAGAGCCCCTGAGGCAGCTACCCTTTTTTTACCTCCAGGCCTTCTGCGACTGCCGGATACCCCTGTAATCTCTGAAGTCCACATGTGGACATAGGAAATGGAATCAGTGGACCAGCAGGTTCACGCTTCTTACCGGCAATATTACAGCTAGGACAGGATTACGACCACTTTAAAGGAGTGCTCAACTAAAGGACTATATGGGTAGTTCTCTAAATTAGGGTCCCGTTCTTGGTGCCGAATACAGTACGGCGCCCTTTTAAAACGGACCCCAAAAGGGGCCCAATTTTTTGGAGGAACTACTCATATGGGGATTTCCGAAAATAGGGGACCCTAATATAGTACCCTAAATAGTAGGAACCCCAAATATAAGGATCCCATAGTAAGGTGCCCCTTATTATGGGAATCCCATATGGGGATTCTGAAGGGCTCTCCCCTTGGTGAAGCCGCCTTCTGGCTTCCGGTGCTTCGCCCATCGCATAGCTTGGACCTCCCCGGCGAGGCTTTGGATTTTGAATCTGAACCAAGCGAAAAATGTCCTATCACATCTGATTCTAGACCATGCCATACCATGCTAGACTGTAGCATACTATACGGCTCGATCTCATACCCAGAATCTGGCCGACTCTCGGATCATGTACGTGTACTATGCACTGTACTGTACTGTAGGCTGTAGTAGTACAGTACTGTATGGTATAGTGGGTCGTATTGGTCCCAGCCCCTGATTTAGAGCTTGCAGCTCAGCTCTGAGAACTGGAGAGGGCCCGGCGGGCATCACTTCCAGAACAAGTCCGGCGATGCTCATCTTGAGTTCAACACGCCCACAAACAGGCCTGTAAGACTCTTTGTGTAGTATAGTGTAGGAAAGTAATAGCAATAGTATTCAGTACTAGTATGGTGTATTGTAGAATATCCGGACCTTGCAGATCTGGGCGGTGGAGTGGAGACGCGAGGAGCACCTGGGCTCTTGCTTGCCGGGTCGGCTTTTCTGGGAAATTCGGCACGCAATGAAACAGCGGAGAATGAGAATGTAGAACAGACATGTTCAAACTGCAAAATCTTCGGGTCTCCTGTAGATGTGGGTGATTAATTCCTCGGAACGATCCCACAGCATCCAGGCTTCACAGGGATTCGTCATTGCCCACTTCTTTGGCTTGTGGATCCCTTTTGAATGTCTCTAGGCACAGCCAAGAGAAGCTCACCCCAATCATCCTAGCTAGTGACAGCTAGTGCAATGATCTCCAAGCCCAGGACGAGCGAGTGCATCCAGGCCATCATAAGAGTACCTGCAGCAAGAAAAGAGCACCCGTTGGCCTGATAAACACACAGGGATATGAGAGAGCTTGGAGAATTATCAGAGGTTCAACCAACACTCAGCCCTAACAACATGGCCTTGGGCTTCTGGACTCCCAAGCTCCCAAACTCCATGCGACGATGGTTTCGAAAAACCGATGGGTTTCTGGCCCGGCGCACTGCGGGGGACACCACATCAGCGGCCGCAACCTGAGCTTCAGAGCCCCCAGCACTGCGAAGGCCACCACCGGGGGCCAAGAACAAGGTCTGGTACTCGAGCTGCCCGAGCTGGGTTTTATGACAAGCTCCTATCGCAGCTGAACCGACTATTGAGGCGAGCGTCGGCGGAAAGCATGCTTGATGTGCCCGAGGCTCTGATTGCTAGCACCTTCTTCCTCTGAGCCGAACCCAAGGCGTTCTGCATGTTGGGGCGAGGGCTCCGGTGTGGAGTGACATGCGGGCTAGGGAGTTCAGAAGACAAGGGATACCGTTTAGGGATCCTTCTTGTGACGATATGTTTTGTTTCCGGTCTGTCTTGACGTCTCGCTTTTTCTGTTATACTCCCACAAGAAGCCTTACATGGGGCTACGCTATGCTGAGGCGTGTCGACAACAAACTCAGGATGCAGGAGCCAACCACGGGCAACTTTGGCGCTTTGTTAGACAGGATAAGGTCGCACGTCGCGGCTCACACCTGACATCCACATAAAGACAGCTCCTTTTTTCATGTAGCCATGAATCAGGAAGCATTTTGGAAGTACCAGGTCTCTGCACCGGGGCCTGCACAAATCCAAAGCACAAAATACCACAACTTCTTGTTTTTTAGGACGCAATGCCTGCACATTGCCAGCACTGCACACTAGTGTACACAGCTCGCGACCAGGTCGGGGCTTGAGCCCCCCTGGAGAAGCGGAGCGAAAGAGCCCCTTGTGGATCCCAACCCTGCCTTGGAACCCAAAGGGGAGTTTCCGAACTGGGGGGCCCTAATAGAGTACCCCAAATCGTAGGATCCCTTATTCTAGGGACACCCGAATAAGGTACCCCCTAATTTCGGAAGCTCCCCAAGAGCCTGCAGGCACAAGCGCCGTCGAGTGTAACGTTGGACCTCTCTCCGGCAAAGGCATCAGAACTGCCTGAAGGTAGAGGGGACAAATGCTGGATGTCATAGGCTAACCCTCACGAAGCCTTCAATTTCCTCCTCCGTCCGATGTAGGCCCTCGCGTCTTGCTTCATGAATGTCCGGCAGTGGGCGGACCGAACTTGCCCTGCTTTCCATCGGATCTTCGAGGCTTGGAGGTGTCAGGCATAGCAGCATCAGCTGCAGACTGCCACTAGCTGTCTGGACTAGCTGCAGCGTGCCGCTGACGTACTCCTTCGCGGACATGCTGAGTTGTAGATACAAAGATTTGATTCTAAAGGCCATACTCAGTGTCGCACTCTCGCTCGCTTCCGCCCAGGCACTTTGCAAAACCTCTGCGCCGCGAGCTGAGAACAGGTCGACAAGAGTCCGGCCTACGCAGATAGCACGCGATGATGTGCTGACGACACGCCGATCCATATCCATCTGCATGAATAAGAGCTTATTTTGGACGCGGGTGACACTGACATTGCGCTGTGAGCTTGGCAGGGCCTGCGGCCCAGTAGCGGAGAAGGACACTGCCGCAGTTGACACAGACTGCGAAGTCATGGGCGTCAAGGTATCCACGGGCATCATAGGGTATGACAGCTGAATATCAGAGCTGTCCGCAGATTTCCCCCGGACCAGACATCCCTGATCTGTAACATCACGAAGGCCGATCAAATGACGAGCTTCACCGCGGGTTGTGCGGTACACAACTTGAAACACTTCTGTTGGAATCTTGTTACAATCACAGTCCTGCAGGCGCGTGTGGAAAGCTTGTGTGTTGACATCAGGTTGAGAGCCGTCGAAGCGCTTCAGAAGCTCCAGGGCTTGGTCTGCGTCAGATTTCTGCACGAAGTCCCTGAAGTCCCTACCAGCAAGTGTGGAGCCTGCACATAGAAGCATCGCTGCAAGGGCTGCAGAGTCCTGAACTACCCGAAGATCGCCGTCCAACTCAACCACGGCATCACAGGTCAAGCCCAGCAACGAAGAGGCTGCCTTAAGGTTTGTGGCCATCTTGCTGTAGAGCAAGTCATGCTCTGTGCGACGCTTGAGACCTGCTTGCAAGGACAGGGAAGCCAAGGAAGTGACGAGAAATCCACTGATCTCAGCATTCACAAATGAAGGAGGCACTTCCTCCCAAATGCTTCGACAGGACACCAATGCCAATGGAGCTGCATTGAGTGCAACCACCAGGATCGGTCGACCGGCAATGGCAATTGCAGGAAGTCGGGCAAAGCCAAGAATGCAGATGGACGTGAGCGTGGCATCCGCCAGCTCTACGTGCCATGGCGACAACTGTACCGTGCAGCACAGAGAAATCACAACATACACGACATCAAGGTTAGTCACGGTAAGCAGCGCTGAGAACAGGTTGACGAATCCACTGGCGCCAAACGAGGCAACCACAAGCCACATTGCATTGTTGGAAATCCATCGGTCTGCATCCTGAAGCACTCGTAGCTGCTGGAAGAACAGAAAGAAGCCAAGTAGCGCGCACGTGTATCGCATGAAAAGACGTGCCATCTGCAGGCGTAGTTCGCAAATCTGCTGGTTCACAAGCTGCTCGTCTTCCGTGGCGCTCACGTCTGCAGGCTTGCTTCCACAGCCTGAACACACAAACGTCTTCAGAATGCTTCGGGCCACATCCAGCAAGTAGTCCCGCCGGGAGAAGCAAAGAAAGATGGCCCTGCATAGGAAAAGAGCCTGGAATGCGGCACATACCCCAACGAAACTGGAACCCAGCTTCGTGTCCAGCTGGCGAGGCACAGCATCCATCAGATCAGGCTTGTGAGTGAACACCTAGCAAAGGAGCGTGTACACCGTCTTACTCCCGATACTTCAATGGCCGTGTTCGTCTGTGCGCCTACCTCAAACCCGAAAGAAGAGGCTTCGGGCACGGTTCTATTTACAGCGGCATGCCTGGCTCGAAGCAAGGTAGGCGTGAATGAAGGCTTCGGGGGGGTTTCCGAAAATGGGGGACCCTAATAAATAGTACCCTAAATAGTAGGACCCCTATAAGAAGGACCCCAAAATAAGGTACCCTATTTTTGGAAACCCTCATTTCTGCTGGGTAGTAATGGCAAGCCCCGACTCCTGGTAATAGGACCCTTTTCGAAGAGTTGCGGCTGGCTAGCCGGGAGCTCACGACAGCGCCCGTCCCATATTAACAAGAGCGAAGCCGGAGATGTCAGTACACTGTGCGGCCGCCGCTGGCATCGAAGCCTTCGCACACTCTGCGCACAAGACCCAGCTGAACTGCGTCGAAAACAAAAGTGTTTCCGGCTTGAACAGATCTGCCCTGCATCACGTGTCTCGTTGAAATTCAGTTTGGGCACTGATGAGCTTAGACCCGAAACCCCAAACCCGAAACCCGACCCAGAACCGGCCGCCTGCCTTTTTTAGCGGATCTCAGAGAGCTGCTTAACTCTGGATTCTCCGGGGCACGGACAAAAGCCGGTGGTAAAGGAGCATTCCTGTGAGGCTGCAAAAAGAATCGTCGCAGCCACCTGGGACAAGAACCGTCACACAACTCAAAATACAGCAGGGCTGCGAGCTCGGATCTTTTGTGTTTCGACTCTCACCCCCGCATGAGGCAGGCGCAAATCTCCATGATGTCTTGGGTTTGGGGCTTTTTCGGCAGGATGCCCTTTTCTTGGGTGTCACACACTGCTTGCCTCATCAAGCTTGCCTGTTCGGCCCATCGGGATCTTGTCAGTCATGTACCTGAATATTCACGACTGCCGCCGTATTCATGGAGATTCCCTTCATTGCTTCACCCCGCTTCTGGAACAAGTGTCGAAAGGAATTCTGTGCCTGCAAAGACAATGAAGCATGCAAACGAGAAACTCACAAGGCGAAGGCAAACACGCACATACACGTGAGCACCCACATGTCTAGGCCTATGCACATGCACGCGCTCTCGGGTTGGCAATCCGACTGACAGATGTCGGAGCACAAGCCCGGAATCCCAACAAGCATCCGATCACTCTTTAGGAGGAGCACTTCACTTGCTCCGGAGGCATTGCATCTACCATCCTCGGCTCCGACTTGGGGGCTACGCAGAGCTCCGACACAAGGCGGCACTCCTAAGCTCGAAACAGCAGGTGAAGGTTTAGGGTTTCGACTCTCACAGTGGTTTGGACTCACACTCGCACCAGTAGGGTTTAGGTTTTATATCAATCGTCTACCTGGACCTTTGCTTCCCTTTCGCATGAGTCACACTAACTTACCTCCCTTATCTCCCTTCCTCCCTCAAGCTGCGACAGGAACTTTACGCCCCACAAGCCCGAATTCAGGGTACAAGGTTTTGGGCTTAGGGAATTGGGGGTCAGCTTTGCTCTGAGGCCGACACGCCGTTTGCACAACAGCTGGCGCAATGCAGTTAATCGTGATGTCCTTCGATGGGAGTTTCCGTAGCCAAGGGGTACCTTACTTTGGGGTCCTTATAACAAGGATCCTACTATGTACAGGGTACTATATTGGGGTCCCCCTACTTTGGGAAAATTCCGAGATCGCAAAGAACAGGAACGAGCTCCAAGAGAAGCCTGAAGATGCTAAAGAGTCCTTACCACAGAATTGTGCGCGTAAGACCATCTTGGAGTCGGAAAACTTGACTGTTGTAGAATACCCTCTGAAAAAAGCCCCTTTTCTGACTCTTAAGGTGCACTCCTTGCCCAAGTTCGCATACTCTTTGCCCATCACTTTTGTCAAGTTGATGACGGCAGCCTCCGCTTAGAGCGCGGCAAGGCTTAGTATTTCTTTAAACAGTAACCATATTTATGGGGGCTTGGGGTCTTTCTCTTTAACGGACATCTCATTCAGACGGGTTTGCTGCGGAGCCTCGCCTTGCGGAGGAGGCAAAGCTCTGAAACTTCACAGTCCCCGCAAAAATGGCCTTGGAAGAGGAGTATGCCAACATTCCGGCATTCCCGTCCTGGAGCTGAGCTCAAGGGTGAAAGGGTTTCGACCTCGCGAACTTTCTCGTCCCCGGAGGAAAGGGGGCTTCTTGCTTCTTTGAGAGCTTGCAGTTCTGCTTCATCGACAACTGGCACTGGCGGACGGAACGGGAAAGCAGCTTCCGGCATCATTGCCTCGGAATCGCACATGCCCGAATAGATGGGACAATACTAATTCCAGTCTTAGGATGGCCAGTCTTAGGATGGCCCTCTCTGTTGCTTGCTCCGCGTCTTACTCGCTCCAAACAGGTCGCAGTTCAATCGACACCGACCAACTGCCGAATTTAAGAAGATGCCAGTGACAAAACAAGCCCGAGGCACAGCATCCAGTACAGGTATGTCCATGCGGGGGACGAGACGACTTCAGGTTGGTCTGCTTGAAGCACTCTTCGGAAGCCATCCGACACTCCGGCTACATGATCAAGCCCTGATCCTGTCCATGCGAATCGCCTAATACCGGAGCCACAGAACCCCGCAACCCCGAAATCCTTGCCCGATATGGAGGCAATGTTCACGATGCGGCCATAGCCGGACTTCAGCATGGACGGCCTGAGTTGGTTTAGAAGCTAAAATGTCAGGGTCGCTTTGTCGGACTGACTCTCTCTGAGAATACCACAAGACGGCTTTCGCACAGAGGAAGATGGCCTTCACCTGAAGGCGTCGTAAAAAGATGGAGAACACGTGACAAAGTGACACACAAGGTTGTTTGATCTCCGGGACTAGATGCTGCAGCCTTACCATGCTAGGCCGACCCCTCTGAATACCGGCAATGGATACTGCATGATACCGCGATGGACATTCTGAACCCTAGGGCGACCGAAAGCTGTGAGACTTGTGCTTGACACAGCTCTCCACCTGGGGTGAACCTTCTACTCCGATCACCTGCAGCTGACTGCAGAAATTCTGGTTGAAGCCCACGAGTTTGCGGGACCCGAAGCTGGAAGTGGTGGTTTTCCCCCTGAAGCTGCCCCGCATTCACGTCGTAGACGCGCTGGAAGTCGGCAAGCTCCACCTGCCAAATTCGAGGAGTCACAAGAAAACAGGCGGAGCCTGGCAGAAGCCTGCATGGCCTTGGGCAAAATTCAAAACCAATCGTTCCAAGATCCTTTGGCATGGCAGCTAAGGGGGAGTGGCTGGCATTGCTTCGAACACAAAGTCTGCTGCCTTCCAACTTTCTGCACCTTGTGGTTTGATCTAACTTTCTGCAACCGAGCTGTGAAACAGTGGGCCATTGGTCCTCCACCCATGGTCCCAGAAGCCCCAGCGCACTTAGGAAATGCTTGCTAACATCAAAACGCTACAGCAGCTACAAACTTACAACTCCCACGTTCCAAGTGCGAGGTGCTCGGTGCGAGACTCATGGAACTTTTGGAGAAACATGGTCCGAATATTCCTTCGATAGCACCCTGCAATCAGGGGCCTGAGCTGTTGCCCGTAAACACGACAGGGAACTTGTGTCTCAGTCGAAAGTCTAAAGCCCGGACATGTCAATGTGCCGGTTCAGCCGCGTGAAATGGTGAACGACTCGAATGCCTCAGGCAGGGCTCGTGTAGGCCCTTCCCATCCATGCCCTACCGGCATGAGACAGAGCTTTCGAGCAAGTGGGGTTGCACACGACCTAGCTTCAACACCTACCTTCCCAGGCCAGGTTGAAGCTGCAGATATCCTGTGCAATAGAACCTTCCAGTGACTGTTGAGCCCGGAATCACACATACTTCTGGTCTCTTGCCAAAGGAGCTTCATTAATATTAAGGCTGCGACCATGGAGGCATACTAATTTGCTCTATGTCCCCATATGGCCATGGACTAAGCTGCGTATGCAGCGTGTTTCTGCCCGAAGCACGTGGCGCATCGTCATCATCGTCGCTGCAAGGAAGAGGCTGACCAGGCACAGCCGACAGATGTACCATACCTGAGTTTTGATGCGAATCCGTGTGGAGGCACTCAAGATCCAGCAAGTGAAGCAATGGACAGGTCTGACCCGCGAACGTGTAGCTTTCATGTTCCACTTCGACAGAACAGGCCGCATATGCCGCATGTGAAAACACAAGTCGCATGCACCGAGTTTCCTTCCTGAACACTTGTCCCGTCTATGACCTGAAAACTAAAAATTCATCTGCGTTGCTGTTCTGCCGCCTATGGTGGCGTTGCTCCACCTGCAGATGCCCGTCGGGTTTGGCAACTCGTGACTCATGACCCAGGTTCCGTGCTCCAGTCTTCAATCCTAACAACGAAGCATTGCAGGCGAGAAGCCGCGGATTTCCACGGCATCTGCCGAGGTTTACGCCAGTCTACGCAGGCCACAACTCTTTGAAGACCAGTGTTCTACAATATGGCACCTGCTCGTGCTGCAAGGCTAGACGGCTAGACTGTAAACTCCATAAGCGGACGAGCTAAATGACGATGCAGGGACGCGGGAGCAAGTTTCGATGATGGCGGGGACTCGAATCAAAGCCTTGTTGCCCGATGCGCCTCAAAGCTTTCAGGCAACAAACCGAAAGTCAACGAAATCAGACTAGTCAATCGTCGAATGCATATTCGGCGGAAGTCTCGGCGCTTCCTGTGACGGACCACCTTTGCGGAAATCCCTGAAACCTTTTCCTTGAACTCGTGCTCAGCCTGAGGGAGTGTGGGAAAGCAAACCCTGATAAACCTGCTTAACCAAAAGCCCCTAAGCAGCTGCAAAAAGCCCCTGAGCAGCGCTCTTTTGTCGCCTTCTCCACGGCATCCGCGAGGGCCCTGGCTGTCCGCACCAAGAGCCGGACGAGGCTTTCAAAGGCGTCCCTGCACACAAAGGCTGGGTTCCACAAAGGAACTTCGCTCAAGTAAGCTACCAAACTAAATCTAGCGAATGTGAAAAACAAACTTGGCTTCCTCATTATGAACAGAAGCTTGCATTGCGTGCTCAAAGAGGCCCTCAACCCTTTTTTTCACAGGCTTGAACTGAGCTCGCCCGGCCAAGTCCCTCGCAGCACATCTTAGGGCCTATAAACCCTAAACCCTAAACCCTAAACCCTAAGAACCCTAAAAACCCTAAAAGCCCTAAAAAGCCCTAAAAACCCTAAAAACCCCTAAAACCCTAAAAACCCTAAAAACCCTAAAAACCCTAAACCCACTAGCAGCAACCAAGCGTCCGTTGGCGCTTCGGCGGCGGCGCGCCGCTGGCGCCCGACTCGGGGCTTGGCTCTCCGGCCAGGCCTTCAGCAGACAAGTTTAGGGCTTATAGGGTTTTTAGGGTTCAGGGTTTAAGGTTTAGGGTTTTTTGTACTAGGAATACTATGATAACTTCTAATGTAGTACCCTAAATAGTAGGATCCGTATTGCAAGGACCCCAAATTAAGGTACCCCTATGATAACCCTTTATCGTAACCCCTATAAAGCCCTGTATAAAGGAACCCTTAAGTACCCCCCCTGTACTTCTGCGCTTCGGGAAGCACTGCGCTACAACATATCATCCACGCGGATCCACCCCATGCTCTGCATGGAACCTGGAAAATCACCTTGATTCTCGTGCCGTGTCCAACAGGCCGCGGAACAGTGTGCAACGTGGCGGCAGCATAAAACCAAGGGCGTGCGCTGCAGCTTCTCCTCGGCTTCTGACAAGGTCACGACCCTTCACCAATGTCACTCCGCCAACGTGATGCGCAGCGTCCGCAACTGCCACAAAACCGCTCCGACTTTCTGAAACGTGTCGATAAATATTACCCGCAACATCGGAAGCCTTCCTCTTCAAGGTTTACGGAGGATGTGCCCGCTGGAGGCTCCCCTGGATGACGGGGAGCCCTTGCTGCTGCTGCTGCTGCTGCATCTCAAGCTTCAGAAAACGGGGGACCCTACTAAGACGGTAAACAGTAGGATCAATAGGATCTTGAATCCCAGCCAGGACCCTATTTCCTTGAAACTGCGCAAGTAGTCTGAAAGCAACTTGGCAATTTCAACCCTATCCTGGCACCACGGGTATCGAAGCAGCGCAGCAGCGGCATAGCCGGAAGAAGCAGGAGTTGCTCTGCTTCATGCTTGCTGACAAGTTGCGCGCATGAGTCGATCTTCTTCCCAGTCCTCTCTTGATTTCAAGCTCCCACAGAAGGGCCTGGTTTGGGCCTTGGCTTGATACCTTCCCTCTGAAGTGACGATGGCAAGCTGGCAGATTTGGCCGAGGTCCTCATGCGGCCTCGGTTCCTGTGGCACCTCGTCGTGAGCAGGAGGAGCAGAGGAGGATGAGGTATGTTATGTGGGCATCGGGTTGCTGACTTGACATTGAGCGTGTCTCGCTTCAGGACAGCTGGCAATGGATGCACGGGCCGTCTTGCATACACCTGTAGCCCAATAACAGCACGTGAAGGCAAGCCTACAAGTCACGCGGAAATCCCAAGGCAGCCACTCCGGAACTAAACCAACTCAGACCATAGCCCTGGCTTGAAAAAATGAAGTCGAATAGCTTGAATCGCATAAGGCTTCTATTCCTTATCAGAGGGGCATAGAACTCCTTTATAAAACCCAACGGAGGCCGACAAGCTTTGGCCGAGGCCAAGTCCGTTTTCTCATCTCCCAACCTCTACCCCAACCCATAGAAGATGCACAGCAACCCCCACCCCCACCCTACAGAACTCACAGTAGGGGAATTGAACCATGATGTGATCTATCTCTAATTCTGCTTTGAAAGCTCTTTTGGGTTATCGCTTAGTTCGCCTTGTTTTCCGAAACCCTACAATGCCTACAATCTTCTCAAGTGACCTTTCATCAACGAAAACAGTTCTGAGATCGCATGTAGCACAGAATAGAAATGCACATGTCTGCTGCAAGTCGTAAAGCCCGTCAAGCTCTTAATCCGGCATTATACATGCCAACATCTTTTGCTTCAACTCGCCATATGATCTTGTCTCCTCCTTTCCTGTCTTCGACTTGAACACTCCATAATCGTGTTTACGATTTGTTCATTCTTCAAAACCTTCGTCAACAAATCCAGCCGTTCTTCTCTTGGTTTGACTGCTGGCAGTCTTTACTCCCCATTAGCAACCAGAAACTGTACGCTTTGAGATAGACAGTGGAAAAGTTGTGATATTTGCATTGAAACCACAGGGGCATAGACGAGATAGAGAAACATAAAGTCAATGTCAACAAGATGATACTGTTTACCAGTAGGGCTTGTAGAAGCAGCTATTTTTGCCTGCAATTTCCTCAGGCAAGCCTAGGTATATGTAAGAGGGTGATACAGTGAACCATCAGAGACAAAACAAAGGAGTTGCCCATTAGTGCTTGTCGTACGTCGTGTCCCCCTTATGGATGTATGACACAATCCACTCAAAAGAGCCTTGCTGAGTTCTCTGCGTGTTTCTTGTGAGCTCTTAACATGGCGCCTTTATCTGCGACTTCTTCTCGGCGAGATATCTTGCCAAGAGGATCTCGCGACGGGTGGAGATACTGCGATTCTCCTGCGGAGACTACATAGGCAATACAACCAGTTACATATAAGATATGCGCATATACATGTACATGCTATGCATTGTCAGCCATTATCGGCTTATCGGCTATATGTTGCGCATCGAAAGCACTGCCAGTATTGCACTATGCAATGTGTGCATGCGCATACAAAGCACACACCCGTACATGTATCACACATATATATATGGGTGTGTGTGTGTATGTATATATGTATATTAATAGATATGTATGTATATACACACATATATACTTGTGTGTGTGTGCATGTGTATATACTTACACGTGTGTGTGTGTGTGTCTGTCTGTCTGTCTGTCTGTCTGTGCTTGCTTGTACACATCATCTTCATCATTGCTTCGGAAGAAGAACTTCTTCATGCGTTGCCGAAATGAGCGAGCTTCTCTCAAAGACCCCCAGAGTTAACATTCAAGTGGAAGCTTAGTGCGCGCTTACAAGGGTCTTGCCGAGCCTCCGGGGGCTTAGGCTTTCACTTCGGCTCAAACAGGGCTCTTAAAGCACTTCTCCCCTACAATGTCTCCTTGCGGCGCCGCCTGAAAGCCGTGCCGATCGGCGTGCACTTTCGGCCAATCGGCATGGGGCGACGGTGGGAGAGGACCTGCGAGGCAATGACAAGCTCCCAGACATCTCGCGGCTCTGGGCTCTCTGGCTAGCTGCGCTCCCCTGGCCAGCCAGATATTATACCATATTATATTATGTTCTATTATATTGTATTATATTATGGTATATTATATATTATACACCCTTGAAGAATCACCAAATCGCTGCCGAGTCACACGCCCCACCCGCCAGAGTCGGCGCCTGCGTGCCCTGGCAGCCTCCGGGGCCGATGCCCTGAAAATCCCCGCAGAGCCACAGCCCCCTTCATTCTGAAGCTTACTCAGCTTCTCATTCTACAATATTACAATATTAAATCATTAATGTATATATTCAATCAATATATATATATATATATTATTCAGAATTGAGGCGTAATCTTTTGACTGAGAGGTCTTGGGCGCTCTGGGGTCAACTTTGGAAGCTGGACATGGACAGGGCGCCAGACGAGAGACGAGTCCTTGGTCCTTGGATCATGCTCTATTATTCGGGCTATCGGCAGTCTTTTGTTCTAGCTCGGCGGGATACTGCATCTGTCTCCCGACTGCAATCACAAACACAAGAGTAGACCTACAAAATCTGGCGGGCCGACTTCAGCATTGACAGACACACAAACACGAGCACTCCATGCTTCTTTGGGACCGTGCACGCCTGCAAACAGGTGTGTGTTGTATTTTCTGATGAGTACTTCGTGTAGTTACACAGACATGCCTACGAAAACATGCGTGTGCAGCTGTGCACCTTTTCCTGCTTTGGCTTGTAGGTGGGTTGGCGGGTTAGTCTGGATGTTTCCGCATAAGTAGATTTAAGGATGGGTTAGCGGCGAGCTTTGGTGAACGTTCGAGTACACACGTAGGTCGCAGAAACACAGCGGATAACTCTAAGTATGAAGACCTGCGTACATGCATGCATGCGAACACACGGGCAAGCGCAGACAGATGTGTGCTCATGCAACCGCCGGATGCCACCATCGAACCCATCTGCATGCAAACGAACTTGTACAGATTATGCGGCTGTATATGTGCACATGCAACTTTATGTAGGTCTTTTGCACATGTAACGAAGGACGTGTCTATCTCCCGCTCTCTACCTGTCTCCATGGTCCTTCTCTCTCTCTCTCTCTCTCTCTGAATCTATCCCGCCGATGAACAAGCAACACGTCCAACGTGCCCCGATCATTCTGCGTCATGCCTGCGCAATAACCCTAAACCCTGGACAATGCAAACCCCAAAGCCCTCTTCTGCAGCTTTTGTTTCGCTGAACCATAATCCAAACCCCAAAATCTTCGAACCCTTCGCCAAAAAAGTCCCTAAACCCTAAACCCTAAAACCCTAAAGCCCTAAACCCTAAACCAAAGTGCCCAAAACCCCCCAGAGTCTTTGCTTCCCTTCGGCTCCTCTGCTTGCGATCGCCGCGTGCCACGAGCCCGTGCGCCAGGCTTTGGGCGCACCTTCACAAGGAAATGGTGGGTTTAGGGTAGGGTTTACAGTATTCTTCAAATTATTATAGTCTAGGATTACCAGCATCAAAGGCAATTGAGAAGATCCTTCTTGCGATGTCTAGTGGCAGTGCTTTCTTATCCTTATTCGACGTATTCTTCGTGTTTTGGTTTTTCTTATTACTAGTCGTGCTACCATTGTTACTCGTACGACTGTGACTTCTCTCATTAGTGCTTTTCGTGGTCTTGTCCTTACACGTTGCATTCTTCTTATCATTGAAAGGCTTGTACTTATTTGGTGCTTGATCTTGCCATAACCATCTACTTCATGAATGCATGAGCTTGGAGATGGAATGCTACATCACTTTGCTAAAGTGTCTTCAATTCTTGCCACAAAAGCAAACAGATCTTGACTTGCACATTGCACTCATAAGCCACATGGAATTCTTGCCGGCAGCCACAGGCCCGGATGAAAAGAAGCCGCCAAGGATGGTGAAAGGAAAGGACCTCTTCGTCTGCGGACTCTTCTTTCGCTTCCTCCTTCCAGTTTGCTTGCACAGTTCACAACACCATAACCACCGTTCTGACAAACAGAAACAATAACAAATATCCAAAAACACAGAAACAAAAGACTAAGAATATGAATATTAATTGATATCAAATTTCCCCACGGCCACACCAATGCACCCGTCTTGCTTTAAGGACTTTTTGAAGCTCTGAAGGCTGCCCGGGAGTCGCAGGAAGGACCTATCTTCTGCTGAGCTTCACAAGGAGTCTTGACAAGGACGTTGGCTTGAAGACAGCATGCCTAAAACTTACTTATATGTACGGGCCTTAATAATCAGAATAGGTTTTCTTTAGGATATTATACTATAATTATCATAAGGAGCCCCCCCAAACCCTATTCTAATTCTTCAGGCCCCTACATAAAACCTAGTATAATGTACCCCCAAAACCCGAATTCTAATTATTTAAGGCCCCAACATTGAACCCTCTCAATCCCCCAATTCACAAGGAAGACCTGCAGTCTCCTTGACGACCAGAGGCTGCTGCAGCTCTGTCTCAGTGTCGCTGGAGATGCTGTCGTTCTCATCTATTACCTAGGGCGTGGTAGGGTTTTGGGTTTAGGGTTTAGGGTTTAGGGCTTAGGGTTTAGGTAGGGAGTGGTGTGGAAGAGAATCAGAACTGACGCCGTTGTTGGTGCAGTTCGTGCAGATGGAAGTGAGCAGGAGAGGATTGAGGCGCAGTCTTGGCGTCGCTTGGCGAAGAACGACATGCAACTCCTCTGGACTGCTCTGGCCCGCCAATCAGCCAGGCTTGCCGGAAGGGTCCTGGAGTGGTGCCTGCCATTAGGCTACGATTAAAACAAAAGGCCACCGAGGATCCCTTGGCCGCCGCAAGCGCCGGACACCCGGCAGCGCCTGGTCCTCCTGTGACACAAGGCACCGGAGCCCCCGCTTCGCCACCCAACTCGACCCAGCACTTCTCTGCGACCATCACAGAGCGAAAGGTGACTTAGTAGCAGCATGCAGCAATACGCAGCGACCAGCATACTTCTTGAGACAGGCAATCATGTAACAAATTCGTCCCCGAACCAGCCATATACACGGTAGATTGAAGTGCACTCCCCCAAATCGCCCTGCTTCCGCGGGTCTTTACAACAACCCCTCAGCCCCAAATCTACATAAAGCCTTACAAAGCCATATCAACGCCGAGCAACTCCTCCATAAACCTCTACAAGCACCGCCCCGTCAGAGCCTTGTCTCTCTGTGCCGCCGCAGCGTGTTCTCTGTAGCGGCCCAGTTTTCCTTGGGTTTGGCGCAGGGTTTCTGCAACGGTGGAAAAGTGGTGGGTTTACGGGCGTATCCCGATATTATGTGAAAATGAAAATGAACTTTACAGTGCTAATGGTGAAGCTTACGAAAAGAATACTACGAGGTCTTAGTTGCCCTGATAATTACCATATTTTCTGCTAGTATTTTACGTTTATTACCCGTATGACATGTAAGACGGGCAATTAGTAATACTTCCAACATTAACAATAATCATAGTACTGATGGTAATAAATATAAAAAACTGCGTTACTAGTAATCATAACAGTAACAAACATAAGCATGGTAGTAGCAACAAGAGAAGCAGCAGCCAAAATCCCAAATATCTTGATGATAGTACGTAACAATCGTAGCAATAATAATGATCGCAATATAGTTGCAAGAATCGCTCCAATCGTCACAAAAGTAGTGCCGGCCTTTCTTGCAACACTGCAGTAATTCTAATCATAGCAATCAAAGCAAATATGGGAATGATGGAATAATACCAATAACCGAAGGCAGTTTAGCACAGATCCACATCGAAAGCATTAACAGTTGTTCTGACTCTTGTAACTCCCAAGGCTCTTGTGGCAATCGTTGAGATTATTGCTGCTATCAAGATGGCTACTACAGCTACTATGACGCTCATGTTTATTGCGCATCTAACGGCCCTTGTGACTCTTATAAATAACATCGTTTTTCCGTAATACCACTACTACCACAAGTAGTGCTATCATTAATGTCATGGTACTACTCGTGTTCCTGTTATTCAAGTGTTGTTTGAACCATTTGTGCTATCAAAAATCATCGCAGTCATCAACCCAGTGGCGCAGCTGTTGCTGGATGTTGAGATTCTGCACATTCCGCCATTCGGTGGAGAGCTCGAATTCCTTAGCTCGCTGTCTCCAGGACCATTTGTAGCAACTCCGTTTTCGCTGGGAGAAGCGATGACGTTAAGGAAAGACTGATTGCAGATAGGCATTGTGCTTGAGTGTATGAAGCAAACCGCAAGGAGTATCCAAAGTACTCAGCATGTACCGCTAGCACAGCTGCCATGACGAGGCACAATGTCTGGCTCCGCTTCCCTGGCGTTCTCCGCCACCGGCATCCCACCTGACGCGATCCGCCACTTTTGCTGCTCTTCTACATGTCTTCCAGCCCAGCTTCGAGCATAAGAGATGTCTGCCAGGACGTGTTCTTCTGGGTGCCTAACGCCGTCATGTTCCCACGTGCAGCTTCTGACACAACTTCGCATGTTATGGGCTGCAACCCCAGGCCTTTGTGCGAAGATTTGGTGATGTCGGGCTTTGCAGTGTCAGTCTGCTCCCCTCTGCCTGTCATGTCGAAAACCCACGGCAAAATCGAAGGGGAAAAACGTAAGCACTGTCTCGATGTCATTGAGTGAAGCAGTTTTGTGAAGACTACCTGGTGTTCCTTCGGATTGAGCTCTGGAAGCTGTCTGCCTGCCGACTCTCTGCCCGAAGCTTTACCTTGTCCCGCAAAGGCGAGCATCAGGACCACTACAATGGAAATTTGTACTATGACAACAAATTTGTACGTATCCTCGCAGTCGGAAACAAAAGGTCCTGCACCATGTTCGGCATCGGTCTTTGGCCGCCGCTTCCTGACATGCGGAAGTCTTCTTGGGCATCTGAAGCCACGCAAGATATATCGTCCAAGCTGCCTAGCAATTATCCTGCCGTGTTTCCTGAAGGTGCTATGGACCAATTGCATGGTTTGAGACAAAATGTTCTGATAGGGCGATGCGTGGTTCTGCGCCTGTCGAGAGGATAGATAGGATGAAGCTTACGCGCGTGTTCTCGGAGCTTTCTTGATGCTACCTGTGCGAGACAGGACCCTCGTCGTCCTGCACCTCCGCGTCTCGGGCAGAGGCCTTGGCAGAGCTCGGGCCGAGGTTTGAGACCGGCAGCTCGCAAGAAAGGTCCGCGTTTGGATCTTCATCGACTCAACACCCAGCGACCTTGACGTTTTAAGTTCCCAAGAATAGCCCAGGCCCGCCCGAATCGCCGTCGCCCAGTGGCACTCGCTCGTTGCGGCTCACTCGGCGTGTCATCTGCACAAAACAGTCGTGGCCGGTGACAGGAGAGAATGTGGAGCACCACGCAGTTCGACTCACTCTGCTACGTGGAGGATCATGGACTTAGTAGCTAAGGTCATAAGTACCTTAATTGGGGTTATAAGTAATAATAAGTATAGTTAGCTTAGTATAACCCTAGTTACTAAGTCCCATGATTCCTTTGAGTACCCTAAACCCCCCTATAGAACCCTTACGGTATCCCTTGTAGCAACCCATGAGAGGAATTTTTATCGTTACAGAAGCAAAAGTGGGAAGGCGAAACCGGGGCCCTGTCCTTCACGAGGGCTGCGAGGGAGAAGAGAAAGGCGGCTACCTGCGAAAGTCCCACCAAAAAAGGCTGGCCCTTGCGATGAAAACTCAGAAAGGCTTCGTCGAGTCCTTGAGTGCACCATCCTTCCAATATCAATATATATATATATACACATATTATTTATATATATATATATACATATATATATATACATATATACATATATATATATGTGTATGTGTGTGTGTGTGCGTGTGTGTGTGTGTGTAAACGCCTGCACATGGCGACATGATTCCAGAAGCCAGATGTACATAACTGCAGGGGGACACACCATGTCACTGGGACTCTGTCCAACGAAGCTACCAGTGGCATGGGAAGCAAGGGCTGATCACCCTTGTGTGCCTGCAAAATGGCCGCCCGAATTTGCACCCTCAATGCTGTTGTTTCGTACTGGCCTTCAGAAGTGATCTTAATGAAGTGCTTGTCTGCATTAGGATGCTCGAGGTTCGC
>CAJNJA010022453.1:0-14776 GCA_905231915.1 Symbiodinium necroappetens | reverse complement strand
AACCCTAAACCCAAAGCCCTGAACTGAGGTTCTCCCAGAAGCCTGCCAAGCTTGTGCAATGGTTGTTGCTGTCATTCGTCTGCTGGGCTGTTCAGGACGCATTGAGAAAACACAACACTCGTGGGAATTGCTGTAAGTAGTACGGTTAGAGTATAACCATAAAGCACTCTGTTATCCATATTCCGTTTTTACTTTGGGGTTGATCTTGACTGCGGGCTCTTCCAAGAGCAACCATGGACCATTCGAGCCCGAAAACAGCGAGGCGGCTTCGACTACAACAGAAAGAAGTTCAGGGTTCGATGTTCAGGGTTTAGGGGGGCTAGCGAGGAGCCATGAGACTGAATGCGATCTAGTACGACGTAGCCGGCAAAACAGTCTGGGAGTCGAACCTGAAACACCAACCCTACCCATTTCTCAGGTACATAAACCCGTAGGAAAGTACCAGCGTCAACAAGTACTCGTCGGTATTCAATGTGTGCACATCTCTTTGTCTGTGCATACCACAAACATAGCCAATTTACACACCTAAACCTAGAAGGTAGGTAGCACCTCTTTTTGGACAACCTTTGTTATGGACAGGATCCCACAATAATGAGAAGCCAAGGTGCCCAACAAAAGCATTACATGTTGGGGTCAAGCTACGCCCCTGATATCAGTTTTGAGGGCGCACCCAGGCGAACTACACCCTAATCAGCAAACCCTAAAACCGTAACCCTAACCCCTGAACCGTTCCTAACCCATGTGAGCCCTAAACCCCTAAACCCCCCTAAACCCTAAAACTTATGTGGCACTGACATCTGAGGTAAAGAGCCTGGATCTTGAACGCGCCATGTGCTCGTCTGTTGACCAGCAGACGTCACCTCTGAAGGAGAAGGGATTGGGTTCAGGGTTTAGGGTTTACGGGTTGGTGTTCAGGGTTTTAGTCTTTACTAGTGTAAAGCCCTAACCTACTCTACCCTAAACCCCCAAAACCCCTAACCTGCACGCACACAGCAGAGTCTAAACTCCTCCATACCAAAAAAAATTGCCTGCTCAAGCCAGCATCCAAAAACGTGATGTAGAGGCCTTAAACTCATGCTTGGAATTGGGTTGATGGGTATAGCGTACTGAAGCGAGGACTAAGGTGAAGTCTTCAGTATCTATTCCGATTCCTACATCGAGCCTAAACTGTCTAGAAGCTTCCAAACAGCCAAGCCCACAACATCCCACGTGCGCTGAATACCGGCTTTGGGTTCATAATTTCGTTGCATATATATATATATATGTATATATATATATGTATATATGTATATATGTATATATGTATATATATATACACATAGATATCTATATATATATAGAAAGATGGATAGTTAGATAGATAGACAGATAGATAGATAGATAGATGGTTAGATAGGTAGATAGATAGATAGATATGTGTATATGTACATACCGGCACGTGTGTGTATATGTATATATATATATAGAGAGAGAGAGAGAGAGAGACAGAGAGTTACGAACGGACATGCATACGGATCGGAAAAATCGTAAACAATTCGAGCTAGGTTTGGGTCGTCCTCTTGGGCTGATCTCGCGCATGGCAGGCTTTTGTACATGCTAATCTGTTCTATCGGCTTTCAGGCTCATAGGCGGTTCAGGAGCGGCCAACTGCGACATTGCTAGTATTGCAAATTTTCCGGTAGGAGAAGCATACTGTCGCAGGAGTATTGCGTCGACGCTTCAAGTTGCGAAGCTTCGACAGTCAAGATGTCTGAGCCTGCTACATAGTTTGTGGCAGCGTGTGGCTCACCGTTCCGGATGATGGGAGCGGTGGCAAGTTCCAACTGCCGGTCTACTTGATACACGAAGCCGACCCTGACCACGGAACGTGCACATCATAAACTGGCTGAGATTTTTGGGATTGCCGTAGGGTTTCTAAGAAAGCCTTAGCGGCGTCCCAACACGAGAGAAAGCCGTAGCGATGTCCGACACAACCACGGAGCTCAACTTAACAAGCACAGGGCAAGCTCCCCTTCCCCCAGAAAAGTAAATCCCTAAACCCTAAACCCCTTCGTCTAAGCCTACAATTACACCATAATTTCCGCCCAGTGGGATTGGCTTTTCAGGTTTGTTGAGGGTGATTAGAGTTGCGGGTTTCAGCGAAAGGGGTCCCACCTGGCTTTAGAGCATTGGGGGTCAGGGTGTACATTGCGGGACACGAAGATCACTGCATCAAAACTGGTCTTCGGCAACGGGTGTTAATGAAATGGCATCAACGGCCGCAACAAAAAGCAGAATTACGGAGAGCTTTCAGCAACATCACCAGGGACAGTATCAAAAACATCGACGGGGTGTCATCATTGCGATCATTGTTGTCGCCTTCCTCCGGCCCTGCCCAGCGCTATCAACATCACCGTCGACAGTGGCAGCATGCTCTCATTTGAGTCGCAAGAAACAAGACACAGAACGCCGAGTACAGCTCTGATGCTTCATCATACTCTAGATTTTGTTCTAACATCACATCACATATCAGATTGCACCAGTCACTTCTGTTACCATATCAGACTAGTTACATTGTTCTGACATGTCATACCATATCATAACCCGCTATATTACATTATGTTGTGCTATATTATAGTATGTTTCACATGTTCTGTCATACGGCATCATCATATATTTCATGATGTTGTGCTATACTACTTACTATACGATACATCATACCTCATTGCATATGTACTCTCTCTCTCTCTCTCTCCGTGCATATATATATATATAGATAGATAGATAGATAGATAGATAGATAGATGTGCATACATCTAGAATACATACGTGCATATATATATATATACAATATAGGTAAGTGTATTATACTATACAAGGACGTACATCTAGGCCGTCCAAGACAATCGGGCTTCTGATTAACGGTGCACCCGACTTTTCGGTTCTAGATGGCAGGAGTTTAGGGTTTAGGGGTTTGGGGTTAAACACTGTTCACGGCGAGCTCACACTGCAAGGACACCCTAAATCTAATCACATGTTGCGACAGTGGCCTTCCTGGTTGCACACATCTGCTCCATTGTAGTTGTTTTCTGGGATGACCTTATAGGATCCTAAACATGAACCACAAAAAGGAACTACCATGGAGCCTCTGGGTATAGTCATCATAAGGAACAGCTAAGGCTAAGGACGAATATGTGCAGTTAACCCTAAACCCTAAACCCTACACCCTAAACCCTAAACCGTTTAAAACATTTAAACCGAAAGTTGCGAATCAGAGTCGAGGAGGTTGACCCTCGCACTCAACACAGCCCGGGGATGATCTTTTGAACAGAAGCCTTGACATCTCAGTCCTTAGAGCCTCTCTCTAAACCAATACATAAACAAAAAAATACTACATATATATATATACATACATATTATATATAAATAGATGTACAGAGGCTTTAAGAAACAGAATAGGTTGTTGGATGGTTGTGGGGCACGAATTGCACTTTAGTTGTATACAACAAGGAGCCTCAGAATAGTATTGGAAACTATTTAGGCCCCTAGATGAGGCTAAGATTGCAGGCAGAGTCCAATCGCGAAGCCTACATGCCTACATTGAGGCGTATCTCATGTCGGCTGAACACAGTGTGCGAGAAGCATGTCACAAAATCATGCAAAGCAGGGATGTTGAAGCATCCAGCCTCAGAGAAAGGTGCGGCGCATCTCACGTGAGCTGCTATTTCTAATCCCTTGGAGGTTTATTTTGTGGATAAAGTGTTGGAGTTGCTCACTGACATGCGCAACTGGCGAGCCAATGCTGTACGTCTCGCCAGGGTGTGTTGATGGCTGCAGCTGACAGTGTGCATGAGTCCTGGATCGCAACCTTTACTTGTGGTCATGTCCGCTACGCACGAACCTGTAGTCTCGTGTGACTGTCGATACCCCGATGCCCTGAACAAAGGGGCCTCGGATGTGTTGATCCGTATCTGTTGTTTCTTTCTCTGTTTCTGGCTGCTGCTGCTTGACTTGGGCCATGGGCGGATGCACTCTTGCGACACCAGAAGAGCAGGAAGAGAAAAGGCGCAAAACCTGGTCAAAGTATTCTTGAGAGGCGCATGTAAAGGATCTGCCATGCCGAAGCTTGCTCCTAAACGCTATAAACCCTAAAGCCCTATAGGGACAGGGAGTGGTAGTGTTTGTGAGTGGTAAGTGGTGGTGGTACTAGAAATCGCCTCCTTCCTGAAAACGATACCATGCCTAGTACAACTCTGAACCTTGAAACAACGCCTGTACAACTCTAAGCCCTGAACCCTGCAGCAGAGCAATGATGTCTGATCCTCACAGTCTTTTGTCCATGCCTTCGGCCTCTCCGCGACAGAAGAACGGAGACTGCGACCAGTTCCAGAGGACACACACACACACATGCACAACTAGTATGATGGCCAATGTGATCATGATGATCTGAGTAGGTTCAGGGTTCCGGATGTAGGGCTTGATCGTGGCTACCATTGTTCTTGTAGGATGCGAATCAAAGCGCTGAGAGCTTCCAGAGGACATACTGGCTAACCTACTGATAAATGACCCCTTGCTGTGCCGATTCAATCATAACTTCGAGCTTTGCGCACGGGCCAATATGCAAAGAGTTTTAGTTCTTCGTGGTTGATGTTCCGGACTTTCGTGCCCTGGAACACAGCTGCGGCCAAATGCCTGACAGGCAGGCTTGCGAAACCTGCCGTTGCAGGCACAGGATGTAGACTGCACCAGTCGAACATGCAGACTAGCAGGTGTCGTCTAAGCGGGGCAACTGAAACAACTGAATTTAATGATGCGTGAAGAATCAGTACTACTATGGTTCCTTCTTGCAATTTATAGCATACATGTACCCCCAAGGCCCCATGGAAATTATTGAGGCCCCAACCCCGCAATGGCCCAACACACGGCTCACCACGATTCTGCCCATACCATCCGACATCACACACTAAAATCTCTCACTGCGGGCATACTGAATACGTACACGACAAAAAACAATTTCGGACGTTACGTAAAATTCGTAAACAACGCTTGTACAACCTTGTACAGCCCCACAACACCCCCCCTAAACCCTAGCAGACGAGTTGCCCAAACGGTCTGCAACGGCACTGGCACTGAGGAAAACCGCAAGGCGGCAGATTTTGCACACTTCCTTGCTGACAGCAGCCACCAGACGAGGTGTTTAGGGTCTATAGGGTTTAGGGCCTAGTGTCTATAGATTTACATGGTTTAGGGGTTAGGGCCTATAGGGTTTAGGGTCTTTGCATGGTCTAGGGTTGAGGGTTATCAGACGAAGGCAGGAACTCGGCATTCTGTCTCGGACGACTTCATTTTCATCATGCAAGGCATCTGAAGCCTGCCTTGACATGTTGCATGCTTTGCACGCGTGAGACTCTCAACAGGTCCTGGGTCCTGGGAGGTTCATGGATAGTTATAATTACGGGTATGTATATATATATATATGTATACATATATATATATATATTTGTTTATTTATGTATTTATGTCCCCTCATTTGGGTTGACTATAGTGGCAGTTACTTTTCTTATAACTGCACATGAACCTCCAAGTAGGCAGGTCAAGAAAACTCATGGAGCACTATACGTCTTGTCACAATGGCTTGACGGCATCTTCCGGAATGTCCTGGGCATGTGCGGTTTAGGGCTTAGGGTTTGTAGTGTTTGACTGTGAACAAGGGCTTGAAGGCTTAGTCAAGCTCACATCCGCACCAGCAAAGCAGGGGAATAAACATCATAACCTCAATTTCCAAAACCTATGTGGGTAGTTGTTTTAAATTAGGGTCCCTTTTGGTCCCTTTTCACGAGGGTGACGTACATTTTTGCGGACTTAAACAGCAACCCTAATTTAGAGAACTATCCATGCGACACAGCATAAGAAAAGGATGACCAACTCCAAACCGAACAACGTCGCTCGACCGTGGCACATGTCTTTGGGAAAGTGCTGCTGGAAGTTGTGGTTTTGCGGCTTAGCGTTTAGAGTTTAGAGCCCTGCATCAGTTGGCCTGCGGCCAACATCCAAACACCAAGACCCTAAACCCTAAACACCAAACCCTAAACCCTCAACCCTGAAAGCTGAAACCGTTTTCTGTCAAATCCGCAGGCGATCCCGACACTCCCAATGGCCCCTAAACCTAAACCAAAAGCCCTAAACCCTAAACCCCAAATCCTGTAAACCCTAAACATAAACCCTAAACCCTACACCCCAAACCCTAAACCCTAAGATCTAATAACCCTACAAGAACCCCCAAAGCTCCTCAATCCCCAAACCAGTTCCATGAGGCACCCTGTGTTCGCCTTAAATCTCTCCGGGGTTTAAGTTTTTTTTGTTTAAAGGTTTTAGGACAATGCTGGCTTCTCATACTTCGCGATTTTTACCGTTTTACCACATAGAAAGCTGCATGAACAGCATGGGCCTTTGAGATTACATGTTTGATGATTATGAATGCCTCCAGGGGTTCACATCAAGATCAAGGACCCCAAATTAAACCCTAAATCCCGAACCCTTGAGCCAGAACTTTACTATACTCTGCCATACTATACTCTACTAAATACTATGCCATGCTATGTATACTATACTGTCTCTGGGTTTAGAGTTCATGATTCGGGCCTAAAGGTTCTCTTCGACTCCCCCCTCTTTTTAATATGAGTTATGTCTGCTTGGTGAGGTTTCATGCTACAATATACTATACTGGTACAGTATATGCCAAGATATGTTATACTCCTCCCGAATTCGACGAGTTTCGCTGCTTGCAGGGACGACTTGCATCGTACGCACCTTGTCCCACGAAGTACCTTGGGTATAGGGTTTTAGGTCTTAGGTTCAGTCAGGAGGATGTTGTGCTCAGACTGACGGGTTGGGATTACCGGGTGATGTCTTTTAGGGCACAGAGTGCGAACTAAACTCTCAAATGACTCCTACTTACTAAACCCTAACCTTTCTACAGTGCAAAATGGCATGGAGGTCTCAGAACCCGTCAGATCTGAGCACGACATCAAGAAGTCCATGATGATATGGTGACTACGCTCGTATACGTACTATACCTATATGGTCTCCATTGTAGTTCCTTTTTTTGGTTTAACCAAATCTATATTAAGGATCCTAAAAGGTATCCCCAAAAAGGAACTACAATGGAGACTATAGGCACTGACTGACCGTGGTGATTGAAGAGATCTTTCTGGTGAAGATGGTCATGAACGTGGCTGGGAATACGATGATGTTGTCGATGACGGCGAGCAGTGACTATGATAGTCCTGGGGTACTACTACATGCTGCCGCAGCTGCTCATCTTCTTGCAGTTTCGACAGCATTTGACAAGGGCTTCAGGCCCTAAACTGCTACCTAAACCCCCAAAAGTAATTAGGTAACATAATGGCCCAAAACCCATAAAAGGCTATGATTCTACATACCTTTGGGGTCCACGTACCAATCACATGGCTCCAAGGAGCAAATTACGCCGGGGCCTACGTACCGACATCCTCAACAGAATCTTGAACCCCAAAGCCAAGGCCTAATCCCGCATCCTAAGCCCGTAACCCGTAATTCAAGCAAACCCTATACCCTGAACTGCCCGAAACCCGTGCCCCAACTCCTACACGCCTAACTCCGGCTAAGCAGCCATTGAACCCTCAAGGGTTAAGTCCCACACTCTGAATAACTCGAAATGCGCGCTAACTTCCGTATCCCAAATCCCACACCCTAAACTCCCAAGATCCGTAAAGGATAAGTTGAACACTCTGAACTCGAAATCGGAAATCAACATGTCATCCCAGCCAGCCCGTCACCCCGTAACCAAGGAGTATAATATCGTCAATCATAATATCACGGCCCCTACAATTTTTCGGATCTCTTAGCCATCTTCTTTAATTCAGCCGCCATTTGGGGGGGGTTTCCGAAAATAGGGGACCCTAATATAGTACCCTAAATAGTAGGATCCTTATTATAAGGACCCCAAATTAGGGACCCCTTATTTTCGGAAAGTCCCATTTAGGGCTCGCCAGGAACCGGCCTGGAACCTCCAGCTGGTTCGACCTGGAAGAACCTCGAGGCAAAAGCGGGCTGACACGGCTTCCCCAGAGGCCACTTGGTTTAGGGTCGCAGGGTTTAGGGTTTAGGGTCTATGTGAATAAGGAATGTACCTCAGGTTATAGTGAGCGGAATATTGGCATGTAAAGCGTATGCCTTGGTTTCGGCGGTACTGGGCCTTCTGGGCAAGCTTTTCTTGAGGCTGACGGGGCCGAGCTTGACAGATCTGCAGGAGAAGGTGGTCTTTGCCATGGACTTTCCGGGCGGCTCTGGCGGCTGTAACATTGAAAACGTGTCCATGATGACTGGCTTTTCGGTTCGTCCATAATTACAAGTATGTAGCTGTATATATATATATGTGTGTGTGTGTATGATATGTGTGTGTGTGTGGTCATTTGTGTGTTCAAACATATAAGTATATTATGTACATGTATATAGTATATTGTGTATATCTGTCTTTCAAATACATAAATAGATACACACATACATACATACATACATACATATATATATATACATATATACACACCTTCATACAGTTGTGTTTACACATGTGTGCATGTAGCATGCTAAATTTGATGTTGACTACTTACTAACCAGTCTCGTAAAGGGAAATCCGAATGCACTCTCAAGAAGATTCCACGGAGCTCAATATATAGAAACAGAAGTCGCAGAACTCTACCCAACTGCGTGTTGCTTTGTGCGGGGTGTCGGGAAGGGATTTCTACTTTCGTATGGTAGGTGCAATTGGTCTTCACCGCTTGGACAGGATTCATTCTTTGCGGAGCCTCAACCATGGGTCTTGAGCGATGGAGGCTGAGTTGAGGATTTACATTTAGGGTCCCCGTTTTGGGTGAGTGTTCTAACGGCTTGGGAAAATCGACTTCAGTCCGCCTCAGATTCGAGACTTCATTGTCAAGTGAGGGCTGTGGAAGGTGGTTCCCAGCATGGTTTACTTCGGGGGGAGGGTTCAAACTCGCTTCACTTCCTAAGCACACTTAATGTAAGGGCCTGAAGAATTAGACTCGGGTTTTGTGGTATATTGTGGCATGGTTGATAATGAACCCTAAGGAACATTAAATTACTGACCTCATGTTATCCGTCCATGCTTCTATAGTCACTTAATTACAAAATCAGGGGCCTGAAGGTGTAAACTGCAAAACCCTCCCTACATCTTAAACCCTAAACCCTAAACCCCCGACCGTTTAAACCCTAAACCCTCAGCCCTAACCCCCAAACCCCGAAGCTTCCGTGGCTCAAGCCCTGCGCCCTGAAAACGCCGAAGTCACCCGGAAAGCTTGAACCATCATGCAGGGGTTTTTGGGTTTAGAGTTTAGGAGCTCGGAAAAACTGGGGCAGTCCTTTGGGTCATATAGCTGATGGTTCAGAAGTAGAATAGGGCTTAGGATCCAGGGATGTAGTGAAACCTTGCGTAGATGGTTGGCTTATCATACTGACTATTCAGAACTACTTATACGACCCTAAACCCTAAACCCATAGACCCTAAATTCAGATGAATGCAGAGACCCACAAGCCTCAGCTCTACAATTCCAAACTCGACTGGGGCTTTCATTCAAAATCCCCGAAATACAAGGTCTCGGAGCCCACATCATCGCAACAGTCCCAACTTGAAGACTGCAAGGGTGCAAAACCCGATGTTCGGAATTCTTTAGCGGTGGATCTGCCGATTGGGATCCTACCTCTTACTGTTCAGCCGTAGCGGCTCCGCCGGCGCGTCTTCCACAGCGGCGATTCTTTGCCTTGCCCGGCGTCTTTCCCGAGGCCTGCCAGGAGGAGATTGACTGCAATGGTTGGGTTTAGGGTTTAGGGTTTAGGGGTTTAGGGAAAATAAGACTATGAAGAAGCATTCCGACTACGACCAGGTCCGCTGTACCCTTAAAGTAGACAGATAGTACCGTACTTTGGGCTATTGGGAGCCCTCGGGGCTAGAGGGGTTGTTTTGCTGGCGCAAGTAAAGGTCGCAGTACGAGTCCCCGTAGCAGCCGTGGCAATGCTGTACCAGCTCCTCAAAATTAGTCATTGGGGCCCGGGATGTGTAAGAGATATTTATGCTAATTGTCCAGACTCTGTCGCACATCTTCCTTGCTTTGTGGAGTGCGTGCTGAGGGTGTCGGGCCAGTTTCAGGGTATCAGGTTTCAAGGCTTCCAGAGTCGGAGTGCATCACTATCAGGCAAAGGAGAAAGCCGCGTTTGGAGCCATGTTTCAGCGACGCAGTGTTGAAGATAGCTTGCATGCACAACATGGCCAGATTAAGAAAACGAATCTGATGATGACCCTTTCTTGACATCCCTCTTCCCCTAAACCTGCGAACACAAAGGCTGCAACAGGAGGAAGCTCAAGCAGTGCTTGTACTTTTCAATTTTTTTTGCCACAGCAGATCCCCGAAGTGGGTGGTCCCCATATCCTACGGCCTAACCCCTGAACCCTAAAACTACCCTAACCCCTAAACCCTAAAACTTTAAACCCTAAACCCCTAAACCCTAAACTCACAAAGATGCCTGGAGCAACTTGGTTGATGGGCGACTCAGCACCATTTCCGACGCGTGCCTGAGGGAATAACCATAGGTTCGAACTGCAATATAAGAGGCCGATACAATCAGAGGGGTTTGAGACATGCATTGCTTTTAGCTGCTTGATACTCAACAGACAGCTGGGAGGCGCAGAAACATCTGTCTTCTTGATCGTTGCTGCTCGTATATATGCATGGGCAAATAGACCACGGCTGCTTGCCGTGATACTTACGACTCTGCAGAGGAGGGCGGCGACAACGACGAAACGAAGACAGGGTGCGATGAAGATGACGATAAGTCAAGATGGCAACTCAACGACAACAGCACTATCGATGGCATGGTGAGCATCCCCGTCACCGCGACAATCCGTGAGATCCTTGTAGGGCTCCTGTTCACGGTGCCTCAACGCCTCGTCAAGAGTGCTGAAACCCTCACCAAGCCCTGCAACCTCTAAGCGAGGGAAGGCAGAAGTGCTGACGAACCCCATGCCCTGATCCTACGATATTGTCGTGATAATTCACGGTACAAGCCGAACCCCAATGTCCCAAATTGAAACCACGAATCGTCCGAACTCGCGAGCGATGTGCCCGAAAGTAACATAAAACTACCAAGAGTCACCAAACCTAACTACAGCCTGCATTTCATGGCTAGGCATCTGAAGTTCTACCTCCCTCAAAGCCTCGGCCGCGAGAACTGCAGACTGGAAGATTTCCTCACACGATGCGATTTGGGACGTCGGGTCGAAACCCCTTGGCTGTTGCTTCTGGTTGTGCGCGTTTTCAAGGGTTTGGGGTTTAGGGGTTAGGGATTAGGGTTTGGAGGTTCGGGGTTTGGGGGTTTATGGTTTAGGCCTCCAGTTACCTAAAGAATAAGCAAGTACTAACCATAAGGATCCCACTAACTCAATGTTTGGGTAACTGGAACCCTAGCAAACAAAAAATGGCGGCGCTGACAACCCCGAGCAGATCGATACTGCCGAGGACTGAGGAATTAGTAACGCCATCCCCCCTTTACAGTCCTACGTTACGTTAGTATAGTACCATATACCCCCGAAACACGAGTTTATGCAATTGCTACGGCCTCTCTCAGTGGAACTGAAAAAGCCAGCGAGTCAGGCAAGCTTTGAACAAATTTACGTGCACATTTAGGTTAGACGAAAGTCAACAAACACTAGGCACACTTTCATGACTCAGACAAAACTGACCGAACCTCAACAAGTACACGTGCCCTAGCCGTGATTCCAGCATCACTTTGGCCATCCAGGGCCGGCATGTGGCCACAGCCATTTGGGTTGGCAGATTAGATCTTGGTTTAGGGTTTAGGGTTTAGGGGTTCTGGCGACAACAGCAGCAGCATGGATTTCCATAATGACTACTTAGTTCTTCAGTGTGGCATCGCTGAGGCTCTCTCATTACGGCCAGGGCACGAATCGGTTCAGCAGCCAGGGAGAAAAGTTCTCAATGCAGTTGCCAATCTTGGTTGCATGAACATGCATGATGTGTAGGCTTCGGAGAGGTTGCAGTCTGAGGGCTCTATATAATCATAACGCCTGCAAGAACACTAGGGTTTAGGATCACGGGCGTAAGGTTGCGCGTCGCGTGTCCTGCCAGGTTCGGACTTTAGAAATGAGGCTTCAAGGGTTCATTGTTGCGAGCTACTCAGGTCACAACAACGGCCTCAACGATGTGCACTGTGAATTACTCATCTCCCGGTGACGGAAGAGTAAGGTGATCCCATGAATGAATGTCCGGCAAGTACTCTAGAAATGTCCAACGATTCTTGACGCCAAACCACCGTACCTGGAGGCTTGAATACCACAGACCGACAGCGTTTCCTGCATCCGAGGACCCGTGACCGTTTCAGCATGCCAGCTCCGAAATATCACGTGATACCTTGTCGTAATTAAGCCTCAAGCCGACTGTAGATATAGGCACCAAGATCCGAAAGCGTCGCTATGCCCAGTGCCTTGAAGTCAACCCTCTACTAGACAGTCAGAAACCTCTGGGTGGACACTCGTGCAAGGAACTGCTGCACGCGGGATGGAGATGAGCTCCACTTGAGTCTTGCACCGAACGGTGTAGCCATGCCTTAGAGGCCAAACAGCCAATAAGCAATAAGCGCAGGGGCACGTCTCAGAGACTGGCTTAATGCAACCTTGCCACGGATTTAGCAGGAATCAAGTAAAAGCACAGAGTCGTGATAACAAAACAGGAGGTGAAATTCCCGGCCCCTGTGTGCTTTCTGGGTCTTGGACATAAGGGTTCAGGGTTTTCCGGCAGTAGGATCCTTCTTAAAGCTTACATCATCTTACATGTGAGGATCCTGGTATTGAACAAACGCACCTACAACCACGAAAACCTTCGTAATATAGGGATCCATATGAACGAGGAGTAACCAGGTCCCCTTATCATCACTCACCAACTTGGCATACTACACTCGAAGAAGAGCCTCTTTAGCGAAATCTACAAACCTCCACAAAGCCCTCTTAAGACTACACCCTAACCTGCAAAAAGCCCGTGGCAGACGAGGATGCAAGATGGCTTGGCTCTTCCACGTCGCCGGCCTTAGCCGTAGCTTGTCTGTGGGCTTACAGGGTTTAGGGCTAGGGGTGTAGGGCTCAGGGGAAATGGTTTCATGGCCTCAGTTTCAGTTTAGGGTTTAGGGATTACGTGGCGTAGGGTTCGGGGGCCAGGAATTAGTTAGGGTTGGGGGTTCAGTGGGTCGTGATGATGATGCTGGTGACGGTGACCGTGGCAATGTTGTTGATGGCGGCAAGGCTGATGCAGATGCTGCCGTTGATGCCGGGGCCGAGCTACGAGTCGCCACCCAGCACCTCGTCCGAATGCTGACGTTTGTAGGCCACAAACATATCAGCGAGACCCACATGGATTGTATGGGTATCATATGGGTGCTCATCGATTTTTATTCTAGGCCCTTGTCTTTGAGTCGAAAGCTTTCTGAGGCCCCACGCTGTTCCCTAAACCGAAAATCCCAAACCCGAAACCGAAATCCCCAACTCCTAAACCGACCCTAGCCCCTAAACCCAAAGCCTAGACCCTGAACCCCCAAGCCTCACCGGACGTTGATCCCGAACCCATGGGCTGCTAGGACCTCAAGGCCCCGGCGGCATCCAAAGACTGGACTCACCGAAGTAGGCCGGTGCGTCCACGGGATAGCCTTGGCTGCTTGAGGGTTTTAGATTCTAGGGTGTAGGATTTAGGGTCTGGAGTTTAGGATTACGGGTTTAGGTTGAGGGTTTTAGGGTTTGGGTCTACGCAGACCTGAGATGACCTGAGTAAGTCTCTGCGATTTAATCGCACATGGCAAGGTGTCAAAGGAGTCGTATAGCCCAGCATGTCCAGGCTTTTACTGGCATACTCTCAATAACTTTAAGTCTAAGAGGATCGCGGAGTCGTCGACGCCTAGCTTAGTTCCGTTCCGGATCAACTCAGTCTAAGAATTCTTGGCGACATGCTTGTGCAGCAATGTGTTCGTGACAAGTCCAGGAAGTTCAGCTCAACCCTAAACCCGAAACCCTAAACCCCTAAACCCTGAACCCCTAAACCCTAAACCCCTAGACCCTAAACCCGAAACCCCTAAACCCTAAATACGTGCGAGTGACCAGAAGGAACCCAAGACCGTAGCTCTAGAAACCAACTGAAGGGAGGTCGGTCCGGTCTCATTGCTCCATGCCACGGTGGTTTTGAGGTAGGGATACGATGCCTAATTAAGCTAATGTCCCACAGTTGTTTAGGTTCAGGGTTTGGGGTTTTGGGTTGTATGGCTCTGTAGATGGCGAACAGACAGGAATGCAGAAACACAAAATTGACCTTGAGTCCTGACTGCCCAGCTGCCCTCAGCCCACCTTTGCCCTCGGCCGATTGCCTATGGTCCCCAAGCACTACATTTGTCCTACTTCCTGCATTCCGAGAATAACTCTACACTCCAAAACGAAAGTCTAATTGCTAGACCCCAAACAGACACAAACAACAAACTCTGGAAATATGCACGCAGAGCTTGAACCAAAGTGCCAAAAGGGTTCCGATGATGATGCTTCATGACCCCAGTGCGGGCCTGGTGGTCCTTAGCGCAGCAGTGCCCGTGTTGGGGTTCATCGGAGGAGCTTTACACAGTTTGTGTGGGCGCAGGGCCTATACTATAGGGGTTTGATCTCATATGAAGGCCTCTCTCTCTCTCTCTCTATATA
>CAJNJA010022442.1:0-33819 GCA_905231915.1 Symbiodinium necroappetens | reverse complement strand
AGTAGCTGTTGTTGTTGTTGTGGTTGTTGTACGCCTTCGTGAAGCCTTCCTCTCCCAGCTCGGCGTCTTCTCCTTCTCAGCCCGACGGAGAGGATACGACTGAAAAGCAAGATGCCGGCGAGTTTGACGAGCCCACCACCTCGCCAGCGCCACCTATCATGGTCGAGACAAACCCCATGGCAGATGTAAAATACCAAGGGCCAGTAGAGGTACACACACTGGTAGACCATGTGCCGGGACCATCGCTCGAGGACCAAGAGGCAGCCCTCCCAAAACGTGACAGGATCGTTAAGATCAGATGAATCAGTTAAGATCTGTCAAGCAGACCATATGTTGGAACGGGTTCACGCCTTGGCTACCATCCTCATCATTAACGAGAAGGCCTTCAGTGGAGGTCTGAAAGTCTCAGAGCAGCTCCGCATGTGGCAGGACCGCATGCGCATCCTCGCCACGCCTCCGTGGATCCTTGCACCTATCCTTCTAGCAGTGACGGACGAGGGCACGACTTGGACGGAAACAATGACCGCCAGGCCTGTCATGGGCTCGGAAGGCATGCTCACCATAGCTCTGGGGGAAGGACCTACCTACAGGGAGCTTCCCCGCCTGACAGGTTTCTTTGGGTTGATCGGTTCCCTTTTCAAGGGCATATGGGAGCAACCGGAGATGGACGACCTGCTTGAAACAGACGACAGTTTCGAAAGTGTCGCTTCGACCATGAAGGCCATCTACGATCAGACATGTCGCTCCTGCGGCCTCATTAATAGTATGCTGATCTACATGCCGCAGAAGGATGGCACGGTCGTTCGCAAACTCCGTATTGACCACAAGCTGGGAGACACGAAGGCCAAGCTGAAGTACATCCGCCCCGACAAACGTCAATCAGACTTTTCAGAGAGAGTCTCGGAAACGAGGCAAAAAGACGAAAGCAGCGGGCCGAGACGACAATGGGAGGATCGTCCATGCTGGCAACGTGAGGAGGAGCGGGGAGCCTCTTCTTCCAGCTCCTGGAACTGGGGAAACCGCAGCTGGTAGCGGTAGCAAGGAACCTCGGGTTACTCTACCAGACACTTGTACTCAGGTGGCTCGGCCTGTGGATGCAGATTCAGAGGCGCACGCCTTTTTGACCAAGACACAAGATATCGCTCCGTTGCGATGCGCTTTTCTTCCCGCATGCAAAAAAAGCGCTTCCATGCCTGGAGCGAGTGAAGCAATGGCAGAGTTCATCTAGCTCTCGGATCTTTGTCAGGTTCTTCTCATTGAGCTCGACCGTGGCCCTGTTATGTGGAGGTCTTTCTGCTCTCTCTTGTGGTCGCCGGTCCTCCGGGATACAGGGCAGCCGTCGCAGGCAACCCTGCACGGTGGAGATGAGTCAGTTGGCCTCAAGTGCTTGTCGGCGAACACCGTACGGAGCAGCATATCATGGATCGGTCCCCGAGCCAGGTAGTAATCCCAGGAGTCAGTCATGCCAATCTCGAAACTCTCTTTTTTTGGTTTCATTAAGAGTGCCAGCGCGGTAATTGTCCGCTAAGCGTGGAGTCCGTTCGCGCAGCGTCCAATTGCAAATTGTGGTTGTTGTTGGTTGCTGGTTGCTGGTTGCTGGATAGTTTTTGTTGTTTGTTGCAGGAGCAGAAGCAGTAGGAGTAATCAGCAGAAGCAATAGCAACAGGGCCTGGGAAGTTTTGCAACGGAGGGTGGTAGGCTTAATTTGGTGGGTTGATTTATCCATGGAGGCGTGGGATTTTGCGGCAAGTGGCCGGTCATATCAGCGGGGTTAACCAGCATAGAACCATCGACATTACCTGAGCAGTTCAGTTCGCAACGAATCTTTGCACGTATGGCACCTCATAAGGAGGACTCCGTAAACTGGTCGGCCTTACTTCTGAACAAGGCCTGGCAGAGTGTCTTCTGACGCGTGTGCTCGCTGCCTGCCTCGTGCTTGTTGTCTCGAGTTATCTCAGATCAATCAGGCTTCCGTTTCTCGCGTTGAAGAACAATAGAACAATCACGAGAATGGCAACATCTTTTGCCATAATATGGACCTACTTCTTAGCATCAGGGTGCACGGAACACCATTCGAGTCTCTGACAAGACTCGTTGGATGGATTGCCGTGTCACGTTAGCACGGGGCTTCTCACCTGCCCAAGAAAGCTGCAGATCTCTGGCACACCCACCGCCGCCAGGCTAGTGTGGCGAGTGGGAGCACATTCGTTTTGCTGGTATCCATGCCACCCGGCTGGAATGAAGGAGAAGAGCGGAGAAGCATATTATATACTGCCTCGCTCTTCTCCTCTCTTCTGCTCTTCCATGGCTTCTATGTTGGAAAACACAGGTCCAATCCATGTGCAGGATCAGTGCGCGGAGGTAAGGAGCTTTTTTTGTGTGCGAATGCTCGTTACTAAGGTTGGCATTGCCATCGGTGTGGCCTTCGCTTGCAACCCTGCCGCTTGTGTTCTGAGCTGAGCCTGGATCTACTGTGCACTCCGTGAGCATCAGACATCCGACTGTTCGCGGATCAGGTTGGGAGCAATGGTCGTGCTTCATGTTCCCATGCAATATTTTCCGTTCTCGGCTCACTCCTTTCAGCCTCCAGCTCTTGGTCAGCCTCGTCTGTCCTCCGAAGCTGAGGCTTGGTGTTTTCCAGTGCATCTTCCTCTATGAGTTGCTCTGTAGCCTTGTTTGGTACTGCACGGCTCCTGGATCCTGTGCCGTGCCATCAAGCTTTCAGAGCTTCCGATCAAGCCCTTGTGAGGTTACAACATCTTCTGCCATGTCGAAGACCTTCCACTTTCCAACGTACCGAACTCCTTCACTTGGATGGAGCGAGCTGGACTTCAGTGTTACTTGCGCGAAGGCCTGGCAGCACGTCGCACATGAAAGCTGGTAATGTTCAAGACGGGTATACAGGGGGCTATTGGCGGCCAAGCACAGTGCATTAAACCTCTCGCCCGAGGGCCGTTTCGGCCGTCGCTACGACGCTACTTCTTCGCTTTGGGGCAGGTGCACGTGCTGGCTGGACCGGCTGTGAGCAATTAGCCGTTGTTTTGCCCGGATGACCCATGGAGTTTGCCAGGGCGTGGCCCTGCTGTTCGGAGCAGCCTTCGTGAGGAGCAGGGCTTTGCAGGCAACTATGGCTACAGCTTCGGATAAGTTTCCAGCCATAACCAGGAGCAGAGGCAGCAACAGCTTTTCTTTTCGGCGGCCTCTGCATAAGCCCAAACAGCAGACTCTGAGGCTCTTAGAAAGTTTTCGAGACTTTGGAAGCAGTTGAACCTCGGCGCAAGAGCGGTGTCTGCTCTACCTGACCAGACGTCCATCAATCCGAAGTAAGGCTAAGTAAGGCGGCTCCTGATGCTAACGAGGGTGGTTAAGCAAGACTCGCCGCACTGTTTTCCTCGAACTGGAGGGGTTGGGCTTGCATCATCAGAAACAGTTCTTCAAACAGTTACCTTCAGGCTGACGTTGTTTTTGTTCGAGGGTTCTTCGCTGAGCTCCACGACACAAAAAGGGGCCTCTACTCATGCTTCTCTATAGTAGGACAGCCTTCTCATGTCTTAAGTCTGAGTTGGGCCTGCGACGGCCGCATGAATAGGTATTCCAATCCCGGTGGTATGTGGACAGCCCCAAGCACAACGATTTCGACCAGCATTTGCCAGCGGAAGTTGTGATTTTTCATCGGGGTATTGTGTTGCTCTGCTGACGTCAGTCGCCCCAGTACAGCTTGTTCAAGAGACGGGGGATGTTACAGCCCACGGCCCACGGAGAGCAGCCGGGCAGGCGCTTGGCGCAAGGAGTCAAGCAGACTCCCGCAGGTCTGAAGGCACTGAGGCGGGGTTTCAAGCACGGAGCGATTCTCAAGGAAAGCCGCTAGTTTGCAAGGCTGAGGGCCCGGCAAGCCCGGCAGGCCCGGCCGATCAGCGAGCACCTGCATTTTCAGGCGCCCAAGCTGTCTTGAGTCTGGAACCAAGATAGACAAGTGGAGCCTGAGAGGGATACTGCGTGACAGGAGGCTTTGTGTCCATGTGGGTGCGCAAGGTGGCCCAATGCGAAGCCGATGGGTGCGTATGATGTAGCTTGAAAGCCATGAGTGCAGGGAGTCGCACTTCTCCGGCCCATCACTGCGGCGTTTGTCGCCATAGTGGCAAGCTAAGGTTTTGACACACCCGTTTTTTGTGATGTCGCCTACTGTCGTGATTTCGCCAAGGTGACCCTAGGACAAGAGCCAGCAAACTTACTTGGCGTGGCCTACCTGCTGCCTGCATGCATGTAGTGGTGACACATGTTCGTCGCCTCGTCCCTCGTGACTAGCGCAGTCGACTTGCTCGAGTTGTGCTGCTGCAGTTCCAACTGCTTAGACTTGATTGTTTCAGACTTCAGAATTAAAACGGACGGTGATCGCTCCAAGCCCACCCCGCAGAGTTGCAACGAGGCTTTGGCTTTTGTGCTTGGTGGCTAGCGGCGCCATGTCTTCGTATGTCAGCGCAGGCCTGGACCCAAAGCTCCCAAAGGTTGGAAATTCGCATACTGTTGCTCTCACCTGCCCAGGTTGGGATGCCCTACGGGCAAGCAGTGCTGTGTGGCGCAGCGACGCGCTCGGTCCAATGCAGAGGTAGTGTTTGCTGTCACAGTGTGGCTTTGTACTGTCTGTTGTTAGCATCCCCTGAGTGAGTGCCGTGCGCAAGTGTATGCGACCAGGCGTGCTCGTGCTCAGCAACTTGATTGTTCTGGCGCTGTTTTACTGCCAAGCAGCATGCCATGCAAGAGAGCTCCTGAATTCTTAAACTCGTAGCGGTTGCTTAGCATACCCTTCGTATGGGCTGCATATGGGGATATTGAGATGGCGAAGTCTGCAGGTAATGGAGTCCCACAACTACGACAGCTTTCTCGGCCTTCAGCGCTCCGAGCAGACCGTTCTTGAGGCGCCAGTTGAGAGAAGTCTCATGCAGTCTGTGCTACAGGATGAATTCTGAAGCTGTATTGTGAGGTAACCTGGGCCCATCTGGTCGTCGGTGTGCTGGCGGCTATACAAGCACAGGCATTGTCTATGAAGATACAGATTCCGTCCATGTACGTGAACTCCAACTCTGCTTTGGTGTCTCGGACAGTTTGTAGGGTTTGGTGTGTTCTCTCGCATAGCTGCAACATGCTGCTACCAGAGCAGCCAGAGCTTGAAGCTGAGTTGAATCTCTGACCCAAGGCCTTGTTCCTCTGGATCGGTGGCATCTTCATCGCGATGAACTGAGATTCTGCCCATGTCTGTTGGCTCGTAATATGATGATTCCAGGAAAGTCTGCACAACAAAGGAGATGGGCATCATGCTGAATCTGGTGATGATCCAGCCATTTACCGTGGATTCCTGCCTTATCCTTCTGCTTTGTCTAGGCAGCTCGGATTGGTATGCTTGGAATCTCGCAGTGCTGCCAAAATCTGGCTGGCAGGCATTGTGGCTGTGGAGCAATTCGACGGATCAGTGCGCATGCTCCGCTGCTGCATTACTGCTTGAGCATGGAATCGGCTTCCACCCTGGTGAGCATGGCTCCTTGAATGTCCTTGGTCTGAAAATAAGGCGGAATTGGCTCCTGACTACCACAGCATATACCTGTGCAATTATCTTGATGATTCGCTATGCACTTCTGATCCCAGTCGTGTGGACCTCAAGCAACCACGTACGTGCGACAGTGATAGACCGAGCAAGCAAGAAGGCTCGTCTCATGGTGAGGTACAGGAATGGATTAGCGGTCCACGCTCACCACTGCCAAAGGACCAGTTCCACCTGGTATGGAAGGCCCAAAAGGAAGTGGAGTATCCGAGTGTCCTGGCAGCTTGCGACAGCGACGAATCCTCGCAGGGTTTCGCTCTTGCCGACACGAGACTCGAGGCTGGATGCGGAAAGCCGAAGTGCAGCGTTCTTGGCAAGAAACGCATCGAACACTGTCAGGTTCGTGTGAAGCTGGGATACTTGGCAACATTGGTGCCATTGTCAAGTGGGTTGTCAGGACCTCAGCAGCCAGTATGTGGCTACCAGGAACCGACATGAAAGCAATCAGAGCACATGTATGTGGCTTTTGTGCAGCGAGGGTGGCGTGCATACCGACAGAGGTGAGGAAGACTACTAGACGGCGAGCTATTTACTACGGGTGAAGCTATGACACTTTGGTAGCGTTTGTTCTTTGCATGCGCTCTCGCGTGCAAGCACGTGCAAATGTCTGTATACATGTGTGTGTGTGTGTGTCTCGTGCGTGTGTGCGTGCGTGTGTGTGTGTGTGTGTGTTTGGTGGGTGCGCAGTACCCCTTTACACAAGTGCTAGAGCAATACCGCTCGTTAAAGAGACTGAGGTGCATGGACAGCGCACCACGTGCAATGACAGCGTACCACGGGGACTGTGTCCAGCGAAGCTACCAGTGGGGTGGGAAGACGGTGTATCTGGCAGCTTGAAACGCCGCAACACGTTGTTCTCGCTGTATGTAATATAGTGTTATGTTTGATTGAAATAGGAATGGCCGTGGGCGTGACACGCCAAGAACAGGGAAAAAGGCAAGGGTACCACAGCTGACACGACCACCGTCGGACGGATTCGACCATGAGGTCGCTGAAGCGTTCCAGTATGGCATTCCAACTGAGCACCAGCTATTGGGGGGGGTTGCTCCCTGCCGAAGTGACTCCGGATTTGCTCAGCCGAATTTTGAAACCGACCGGAAGAAGTCTTCTTCCATTTTTGGGATCCAGCAGATTTGCATGTTGGATTTCCAGGACATCGATCATCGAACACAAGATTTTACAGGGACTTACACATGAAGAGACCTCAAAAAGGCCCTCAGTGAAGCAGGGCCACTTGATTTCACGAGGATTCCGATCCAAGAAGTTGGTGGAAAAGTGGCTTCGTTTTACACTGTACTCTTTTGGATTGCGACGCTGTGGATGCGTGCAGCCTATCGGGTCGTAGCAAACCAAGGCAAAGACAAGCAGAAGCCTATGTTGCGATAGCTTATGTTGTGAGATTGCCTGAGTTGTCTTGTGGTCAGCGCGAGCTACGGTTGAAGGGAGATGGGTGAGTGCTGAACATGTCAACTACTAGTGTGCATCAAAGCAGTGAGCATGCAGATATGTCAATCAGCTTGCTGCGTGCTAAACGTGTTTGCTTAGTCCTCTGTGTTCAACCAATGTTTCGTCGTGAGAGCATGCTCGTTCCAGCGTGTGTTTGTGTGTATGTGTGTGCAACAACCCGGTGCCCAAGGGTTGGAGCAGTACGATTCGTTGACGACAGGGGATGCGGCACGTGTCCAACGAAGCCATGAGTGGCGCGGGTAGCCAGGGTGGGTCAGGCTGGTGTCCCTGCGGGTTTCGTTTCTGCTCGATTGCAAGGAGAATGGCATTGTGCTGAGCCAAAAATGCCTCCAAAAAGAACACCGAGGAAAGCAACAAAGGATACGGCTACTGACACCACCACTACCGGATAGATTCTACTATGAAGTCGCCGGAAGTGTGTTTGTTTTTGCCTTCTCCTCCGATGAGGCGCCGTATCTTTCGCTTCGGATCCGAAGCTCGAGCCACAGTTGCGGAATTGCACGCGCCAGAACCAGTCTCCAGCATGTTCCTGTCTTGTGGCTCACGATGCTAGATTAGGTTAGACCGTGACACTCAGGCGAGCCTCATTGGGGCACGCAGCCAGGTGTTTTTGCCCAAGAACACAGTTCCTCATTCGCAACTGGATTCTGAACAATCGCGGAGTTGTCACGGCAATCGATGCTCAGGTCCTCATGACTGTGCTCCTGGAGGTCGCGTGCATGGAATCATAGTGGAACATGCCCAAGAGCAAGAAACAAAGGAGTCTTACCTTGTCGTGCAGTGGCGCAGCATTTTGAAGCTCATGCCGATCCCTTGCAACAGAAACGGAGAGCGAGACAAACCCAGAGGCAGCTCGGTGGTCTACCGTCGTGCTGATTTTTGCCTGCTACTTCATCATGCCGTTGGGGGCTCGGTCGAGCTCTGCACGAATCGTGGTGCTGTTTTGGCGCAACTCCGCAATTCCATTGTACATCTTCTCGCCGTGCTGACTTGCTGCTAGACGGGATTGTGTGTTCTGGGGTTCTGGGCGATGGCTAATTTTTAAAAGGATACGAGTCAGCTGAACCGGCTGTCTTCCAGTGGTTGAAAGTTCAGGAACCAGCCGCGAGGGTTTGCACTAGAACCTATGTACTGTTTTTTTTTGTTGCGTTTTCGTTGCAAGATCCAACAGGAGAGGACAAGAGAAGTCAACTGAAATTGCACATGCATTGCTACAGCCAGGCGTCACAACGCCACATCCCACATGCAGCTCGCCGTTCTAGTTCTGCTGCTGCTGAGTGCTGAGCTCGGCATGGCTTCACAGGAGACATCTCATGACAAGCTCTTGTGGGTGCCACCACACGTGCTTGCCTGGTGTCCAGATGTTCGGCATACCTACGGCTAGCTGAGGTGGTCGAGGTTGGGATTATGCAGGTGGCTTTATATCCTTGACATCCTCGGTCTTGACCCTATCTCTGCGGTGACATGATCCTAACTGCCAACTGCTGCTTCGTCCTCTACAGGTCTTGCTTTTGGTCCAATACGTCTACACCTTCAAGCTGATCACATTTCCAGATGAGGCTGACAATGTGCTCGGAAGCAAGTTCGCCTAGGTGTAGCAACATGACTGCACGCAGGAGGTGGAGTCGTACTGGGGTCTGCACAATCAGCAGCCCGCTCAGATTCCACAATTGACTACTGTGACGTTGTAGTGGCTTCTGCACATGCAAGGGGGTACATGGCCGAGATGGCCTTGCTGTTGATCGGCATCATTCAGAGAACAGTCAAGCGAGCGGCATTGTGGGCAGCTCAAGTGTTGTATTCTCCCCAAAGCCGTCTCGTTGCTGCATTCATGCGTGACGAAGGCATTGCGTGGCTAATTCACCTGCTGCAAAAGAAATGGATCGTCAGGCCCCTCATGAGCTGCAAAGTTTCGCGACAGCATCCTTGCACCTGGCAGGCACGAAGCCGAAGCCAAAGACTGCGACAGGAGCGAATTTCATGGATTTCGTGCTGGGGCCGCCGCTGGATCGGAGCGAGCGCAGAAATTGTGGGAATCCGCGAACGGGCTCGTAGCTCAAGTTAGTACTGGAAAGAGCCTGCTAGCCGCCTTTCTTGTGGTGCTGTGCAATGGTTTGCAATGGGTTTATGGCTCCGGGCCTGATTTATGGCACCTCGGAGCATTATGTTTACTCTGTCATGCCGAAGTTGTCGCGGTTTTTCTCTGGATTTCCGCCTCGAGGCTCCGCCGGTTGGTTGGTCTTTGGACTGATTGCTATGAGGATTGCCTTCCGATGCTTTGTCAAGGACGTCTCGTCTTTGTTCTTGTGGTCTTTGTTGTTTTAGTATTCACTGGTTCAAACCCGTGAGGAGACACCCCGGATAACGAAAGAAGAGAGCTCCCAGCTGGCAATGGTGGTTGTTGTGACAGGAACAACTTGCACCTCGTCCGCACGGATACTGGACCCTGTGTGAATAGCGATGGTTGTCCCGCGCAGCGGTTCAGTCATCTGCTTGCAGCACACCTCTTGCATAAACGATGCTGAATATGCTGCTGATTGCTACCGCTGATGGCCGTCGCTATCTGTCGCAGAGCATGGCGAGGCATGTGGCTGTTCTGGGCCTTCGTCTACATGCATCAGATGGTGGCTCGACAACACAGGGCTGAAGCAGAAGTTTTTCAGATGGTACTGCATACGTACAGTTGTCCTGCGCCCAGGTGCCCTTGATTTATCCAGTACGCACGCCTGGAGAGTAAGATCGCGGCATTTTGTGTAGCATCAGCTGCGGTGGGCTCAGAGTAGGATAGGTTTATCTCGAGCAAGAAGAGCTCTGAGAAGCTGCGAGAGAACTGCTCGTTTCTGGGGCATAGAGCAGTGCAGGGAACCAGAGGCCTGGCTCGAGTGGCCTTGCGTCTCAGCTGCCCCTGGCGTCTCACACGTTCCACTATAACGCCTCTCATGGCAACGGTAAAGAGTCATCTTGCATTCTTATGCTACAAACATGGTTTTATATGATGATGTGGTATGCCCGGACACTATCTTCGACGCTTGTAGGTCATGGGCGTTTGCTTTGGGCAGCCTTGACAGGAGACCGTAGCCTACAGTGCTCAACTCGGTGCAGCCGTCAGCCACCCAGTCGAACAGATCAGAGCCTGACTGTTTCAGGTCTTTGAGTCTTACGATGTTCCAGGATTAAGGTGAGTAAGCGGTGCAACATCAGAGCACGCCATATATTAGCTTGAGCACCCGAAAAAGTGAGGTGCTGTTGCTCACCGCTCTTTTCTGCAACAGCGCCGCAGTCTTGATGTCGCGACAAGTTTGCAGGAATTCGGTGTGGCATTCAGTGTTTCAAGGCTTGGTCGGTAGTCTACGTTGGCAGCGTGCTCCTATTCAGATCGAGCAAGGCTCGTTCTGTCAACACGCTCCCGTCAGAGTGTTTGTCGGTGAAAGGTAGTCGCGGTATGAAAGCACAGCCGTTTTCCCTGGAACGACGACACCTTTTTCCCGTCTTCGCTCACTTGTAGGACAGCCGTCGGTGCCTCTCCCCAAGCGCGGCAAACTCTTGGCTGAGGCTTTGCGCAGAACTCGAAGACTGATGAACACATTGGTGTCACGAGTGACGATACAGAGTTGCTACTCGTACCGCCTTGCCAGGTTTTTCGTGCTTTGGCTTGCGCTGTTGCTCGGCAGCACCGTCACACCGCTGCTGGCACCGCAGACTGCTTGTGAGGTTTGTGTCATACTGTAAGGAGCCTTGCCACATCGCTGTCCTTTGAGGCACCGTGGATGGACACTTGCACGCGTCTTGTACTTGGTGCCGTGTCTCTGATTCAGGCTTGGTTGCCCCCGGGAATTTGGAAGAAGCCCACGGTTGATGACGTTGCGGGCTGGTTCTGTCAGGCTGCACGGGGGGAGCAAATGACAGCAGTCAATGGATCCAGTCCAGAGATTGAAGAAGGCCTATGGGAACAACACCGTGCTGGACTTTCCGGCGACATGTCAGGAGGAAGGTTCTGGCCTTACAGTCACCACTCCTTCGGCGATTGATGGAAGACTGTTCCTGTAGGCTGCTCGAGACAACATCAATGTGGAAAGACCTGGATGGCCTGGCTCGGCTTGCCTTCCAAGGCTTTCTCGAGTGAGTTTCTGCAATCACGGCATGGGGCAGGGCCGGTTGCAGCATGACAAAGCTTTCCAGGGCTCCACGGACGTGACTCTCACCTTCATGGCTTTGTTCTGCGTCCGCGACCTACGGCGAGTGCAAGAATCTTGTTAAAGGGGACGTGCATGGCGGCACCCTGCAGCATTCGGATTAAGCACTACACCATACTGGGAGATGCAATGTGCATCTTAGGTGTGCCTGCTTCGGCACCTCTGCCTCACTCAGCTAGGCCAAGCCAAAGAGGAACGAGGCAGAGCCAGGTCGTTCCTTGCCTGTCATCGCAGATTCAGTGCAAGGGAACTGGCCCGTTGCTTGCACATATTTGACACGTTGTCGTACTTGGCACACTAAGGACGACTCCTGAGGAGCTCTCCTGCTTCCACATATTTCTGTTGACACCCGTTCTGCATGAAGGGTCTAGCCGTACAGGAGGACCATGCCGAGGGCGAGGATGAAGCTTTCGGCGCATCCCCGGGTCCGGGTGAAGAGGCCCTGGCCCGGTAAAAGCCACTTTTAACCCTTGAATCGTTTCGGCAGCAAGTGGGGATGGTTTCAGGGAGGGTGGGGCTACTGCGCACGATAAGTTCAAGACTGCTTTTGCAGGACGACTCCATCTCGCAGGCCCGAGGTATGTGTTTTTTCATCCATGGCATGAAGCTGGGTGCTCCGCTGCATGTTTCAAGGAGTCGACTTCGAAGCAGCGATGCATGACAATCACGCCGCCAGCTCCTCAAATCCAGCATGTCAAATATGTCAAAGGACCATTCGGATGGCATTGTCATCAGGCGAACAGCTGTACGATGGATGTCTGGAATGCTGAACATCTCGCTGGCCCTGGCAGCAGTGCAGCCCCTCGTGCTGCACATTGCCGCACTGACACAGGTCATTTAAGCAGAGACAAATCCAAAATGCTGAAAGCTATGTCACAAGCACAGCTACGTGCAGCAGCACGCATCCTGGTCGTCTTGTCTCACTTCACTGAGCACATCGCACTCGCACTCGAAGGCAATACGAAAGTCCCACAAAGCGCCTCAACTCGGAAATCGGAAGGGGCCCGGAAGGCCTTCAAGCTTGAATTCGCTTCCAAGGGCTGCATAAAAGGGACAGACACCGCTGGAATCTGACTTGGAATCAGCGTGCACAGATGCATCGAAGTTTCTGTTAGTGCTTTCGGCACCGCTCACCGAGGTTGTAAGGTTTTGCTGCATTGAACCAAACAGAGGGTTGCCGTCTCTTGCCCCAGCTGTCCCGCGTGGCGTCCGCGCTCTGCATGCGCACATGCGGTTGGGAACGTCGCGGACGATGCTGTGCCTCGACGTCCTCTGAGACCGCGCGCCTCCATGGTCAGCCTGTTTCGCCGGAGGTAGCTGGAATTTGGGTTCTCAGGGTTGTGGCCGAGACTCAGTTCGATGCGGTTAAGTCCGCACCTAACAGAAAAGCATACTCTCCCATGCAGCAACAGTTCCCCCGGCTTGGTCAAAGCTACGCATCATATAGTGATAGTGGTCGAGAGCAGCAAGAGGTGTAAAACTCACATCTGGGATGTGCCAAGGCAGCCCCATGTCAGCATCATCTCGTTGGGCCACTAGCCGCACAAGGTGTTTTGCGCGGTGCTTCGGGTTTGGAAAAATGGCTTTGTGGTGCCGCCCAGGCTACCTGACCCTTCTCGTTTGGCACATCTTCTCCATGGAGAGTGTGCCGAGCTCGGTCTTAGGGCTTGCAGCAACTCATGGTCAAATCTAGTCTGCCAAAGCCAGCATGACAAGAACCCCACAGTGTGAGCGGCTGACATTTTTGTCCTCCGGTGGCAAGGCAACAGGCAGAAAGCGTTGGGTTTGTAACAATCTCAGCACCGGTGCATGAGGTCCAAATAGTCGGATCCTCCTGGACATCCCGCATGAGAGTCAACAAGTGGATCCGCACGTACAATGTGGTCCTGACCCTGGGTTGTCAGGCGAGCACATCTTGCTGAACCCTGCAACTGGATTTCAGGTGGTGGCCTTCCTGCTAGTGTGTTTCCAAGCCCCTGTGGTGCCTTGCGCTTACGCTGCGACCTAAGATGCAGGATGATTCTCGACAGTCGCGATCGCGTCAGCGTCCGTTGATGGCATCTGAGGCGGTCGAACTGGCAGGTTGCAGCGAGAAGGCAAAGCAACGGCTTCGGTACATTCCGGTTTGGATCGGGGAGACTGGTTTCCCTTTTGCCAGACCTGCCCGGAGACTTTCTTCGTTTCTCCGGACGTTTGCAGACTGTGTGCAGCTCAAAGGAACTCTGCATGCAACTCGGTCATAGGAAAGTGCAAAGTGCCTTTGGCCACCCAGACTGGCTGCGCATGACAGCACTGCCTGGCGGGCCGGCTGCCATAACCCAAGTCTTCAGAGTGGCTCGATTCATTGGACGCATCTCAGCATATCTCAGCTCTGAGGGCGACCGCTCACGGTTCTGCTCCAAAGCCTTGGCGTGCAGAAGTTCCGAGAAGGCCACAACAGGGCGATCAGCTTCTCTTCTGAAGCAGCGACCGGCAGCTTTACTGACTGAAGACACTGTCAAATTAGTTTGTTCCGTCGTCCGAATGCATTCCAATGCTATGTTAGCCTGTTGGAGCAACTGACTGGTGGCTGTGCAGTGCTGCAGCGTGCAGGTGTCAGCTTCAGCTGGGCCAACCTGTGGATATTTGTGATCTTTCTCATTTCCAACTTGCAGGCAGGACCGATCTTCTCTGATGTGTCACACCACTGAGATACATGTAAGGATGAGTTTTCAATGCAATTGAATTCGGGCGTGACTTGTACTCAGGATATGCACAATGCAGGTATGTTGGTTGTTGCATTCAAGCTTGAACAAGAAACATCATGGCACCTTCAGGACAGTTTTTGCTGGTCTCAGTTCACATGAGCCAAGCCTGACTGCATGCCCGAAAGCCACCGTCGGCACATTGGAGATCTTGACTTCCGCAGAAGCTGCAGAGGCACTCGCCCTCGAGCGATGGGAAGGAGAGTTCCAAGCAGAGAACCAGAACCAGGCTTGAGCCAGGGATCCGAGGGGAAACGGTGGAGCAAAAGGCCGTAGGAGGGCAACTCCGATCCTTGCCAGATCGAAAGAATTGACCTACGAGAGCGCTGGTACCAGGACACCGGTTCTCGTCATCAGTCGGCCTATGACACTTTGGCTCTGCGTGGTTTGAAAGATCGCTTTCGTATTACTGTTCTTACTTTCTCGGCGCTTCAACACCGACTTCGCAGCTGACGCCTGAGAGGAGCATTTGCTGCATTGGCGACGCCTGGAACTGCGGAGGATCGACACAAAACACAAGGTGCATCAGTGGTGTTATTGTCGTGTTCACTTGCTTCGTACAGCGTGTGCTGATGCGCTGCAGTCTGTCCGTATCCACAGCTACTTGGACTTGGCTTGTCCGTGTTGGAATCAGGTTCTACTGGTCAAGCTGCGGTGTCTCACTGGCTTCATCACTGAGCCGCATGCTCAACATGTCCCGTTCGATTATTGTCGACTCAGAATGACTCAGATAGACTTGGAACCCTCCTGCATCGGGAAATCACTGGTTTAAGAAAGGGTTTACAGAGTTTTACAGACAAAAATATGGCAAGAAACGGATCAAAGGCAAATCCGGATAGGAAACAACAGTCAAAAAGGCTACTAAGTTCCTATGAGCTAGGTCATGACTTGCGGCCCGCGGGGAGTGGTAACTTCAGAGATTTCACTTCCCAGCTGGAAATTACCCGTGATCTGAACCGGACTTTACATGCGTAGCAATCGGTAACTAAAGCGGTGTGTTTGCCTTGCATGTTCGATTTAGCCTTCATCCTGTCTGTATATGGGTCTCTTATCTTTTCTTGCAGTCTCGCCGCTTCATGCAGATCCCAGTTCTCAAGCTGCTGCCGTAGGATACGAGGGTTCCAAAACTAGAATGTTCTCTGAGGCTGAGGGCCATTTGGCAAAATCGACGTGGCGAGCTGACAACCCAGGAGCGGTCACAGAGGCACCGAAGCCGGTTGTGGAAGGAGAAAGGCTTTCGACACGCCCCGCATCGCCTTCTCAGGGCAAGAGAGGATCGCATCCACAACTTGTGCCTCTCCTCTGGGCTTCCACCTGCTGCAGTTCAGCCAGTACTGGAGGCAATGCTGCGCAGTGCAGCACCGATTCCTTGATATCAGTGGCAGCACACACTTTCAACGAAGAACACTCCGTGAGGCCTTCGTCCAAGCAGCAGCCAAAGCCGCAGGGCCTTGCGGCGAGCTCCTGAAGATGGACAGTGCACCAGAAGGCGCCAGAAGCTTCATGCGGAAAGACTCTGTGCTGCATGGTGTTGTTTTTGCCTGCTTGTCCGGCAGAATGTCGCCCGGGCCCAAAGGCAGGCATGGCAGAGGAGGCATCGATGGCGCACTGTTTGAATGCAAACTATTGCGAGAGAAGCAAGCTGTCTTGTCTGCAGGAGATCTGCAGCAACAATGCCAAGGTCGTAGAGGCTGCCACGTCCGCAAGAAGATGTTTCTCCTCAACCGTACAGTGCTTGTTTCTCTCATCGCCAGCTGTGTTCCACTCCGATCCTGCAGGGTCTTCGCATGGAGTCACGCCCATACTGCCAGTTGCGCCCATGGCCGTGGCAGTGGAGTACCAAGCAATGGCGGACGGACCTGAAAACATTCGAAGCACGCCGCGATCTTCTATGATGCGAGCCAACGTGTTTGCGCTTGAGTCCCTGTTCGTGCTCGGCTGTTACGGGTGGATGCTGCTGTGTCCAGAGGTGCAGTGGCCGGGTCATACTAAAAACGCTTGGCGTTGCACGTTATTGTTTACGTTTGGCGTTGCGTACATGCTGCGCCTAAACGCTATGGTGCGATGGTTGTTGCCCCGAGAGCTAGCGCAAGAAGAGCTCACAGTGGTGATCCTTTGGATAATGAGTATACTCGTTTCATTCGCTGTTGGTGCACTTCTGAAAGGCACTCTTGACTGGATGACATGTTGCCTGGCTGTGTGTTTGTACTGCTTGGGATCCTGGATCAACACATGGTCAGAGCTCCAACGAAAATGGTGGAAGGCTAGAGCTGAAAACAAGGGCCGTTGCTACACTCTTGGACTTTTTTCCCTCAGTCGGAACATAAATTACTTTGGTGACGTCGTTCTATTCTTGGGCTGGGCAGTGACCACGGGATGCTGGTGGAATCTGTGGGCTCCTGCAACCATGGCCGCCTCCTTCTATTTCTACCATATCCCAGACAAGGAGCAGTATCTTTCCAAGCGCTATAGCAGTGACTGGCCTGAATATGCCGCTTCTACCAAGTCATTCATTCCGTTCGTCTGTTGATCTCTGGGTTGCCAATGCCAGATGCGACTTCGGAGCCGTGCGTGCGAACGGTGCAGCAATGCTGCGTGTAGACATGGAAGGGGAAGGTCGCAAACACGACAAAAGAGCCCATTCGAGACAGTGTGGCAGGGCTTCTCTTCAGAAGTTCTCGAACTCGGCACATCTCGGCACTCTGGCCAAGAGCCTTGCTGCGGGAGAGCCCGGGTCTGGAGAAAAACGGTTGCTTGTACACCTGGGCTTTGCTCTTCCTCGTTTCTGTGCTCGTTTGGAATAGCTGGTTAGTCTGCAGGTGAGCCGGATCGAAGCGGCGGAAGAGATAAATCAATGCGTTTGCGAGCACCTCAAGGTGCAGAAAGTGGACAGATCCGCTGAAGAGCTAATGAGCTAATGTTCCTATCTGAGTCTGAGCCGTGCCATGGATACTTGACCCGTTCAGGATCTCCAGCTGCAGCGGCTACGTCGGATCTCGGCTAAGGACGGGATTCCGCGTCGAAGCGGCTTCCTTGTGATAGAAGCAGGTGACAGAAAGCAGAAAGTTCTCTGACACCGGCTTTTCTTGAGGAAGTGTCGGAGCGGAAGACCTCACTGCTGGAGAGATGTGCTCGGGCCGGAGAGGTGCTCCCTATTCCGCAACGCTCCGAAACCCCTAAGTTTGGATGTGAGCAGGTCGTACAGGATGCAGCAGCTGCACCACAGGCATCACAGGCATGGCTGCCGAGCCGAGCTAAGCAGGTAACCGCTTTCCTGGGAGCCCTTTGCCTGAGGTGCAAGAGGGCAGTGCCACGTTGCAGACTGGCATCCCGGAGGAAGCAGCTGGAGCCCCTCGCTCAAAGCTCAAAGCCTGTGCAATTGGAACGTGTGCATTCGATTGGGTCCCTACTAGAGGAAGCAGATTCCACAAGAGCCTGTCAGAACACACATGACACGCCACTAGGGTACGCGGTTCCGACAGCGTTTTCCCGTGGCGCCAAAAAAGACATGGAGGACTTCGCACAATTGTGTAGGACAAAGTTGCCGAAGCAAGTCGACAAAGATTAATCCATCCGGATCTTGGCACGTCCTACATTTCCCAGATTTAAAACCCTGAGCGACATGATCAGGGCAAAGACCATCCAAGCTTGTCGTCCGATGTTCTTGTCAAGACCGCAGCTAGAGAGATCAAACAGAAGTTATGGATGAGCTCAATCAGAGAATGGGTTCGCGCAATCTCTTCTGCAATTTAACTCGAGAGGTATCCTGCCATCCTGCCCGCTCCAGGCTGTTCCACACCCCTCCCCTCCCCGCCTCTGGAAACGATTTCTTTGTCAGAAGCAACAACAGCATCTCGTAGAATGCATCTCCGTTGATGCACCATATAGGTCTCAGACTCATCTAGCCATGATTTCTTGGCATACTGATTTTACATCGTCTTCAGCCTTGATGCCTGCATCAAGAGAATGTGGCAGTTTCGTTCAATCAGGTTTGCACTCCCTGACATCATGCCGTTGAACTTGAAGTTGGGCCATTCGGTTGGAACAGTTCCAAACTCCTGGGTCACTACTCAGACCATAGTTTGAGAATCGCCTGGGAAACTCCACTAGCTCTTGTCGTGTAGGGGAAGCTTTTTGTTCGACCTACTTCTCGAATTGCCAAGGACGCGGAGTATAACGGTTCTGATATTTATCTGCACTGTTTCATGCGGTGCTTCATGGTTGTATAAATGATAATTTCATCGTACTGTTGCAAGGTTGTTGACACGGTTTCCATCAATTGGCTATGTATGGGAAATCGGACTCGCATTACTACTACAAGAATACAATTGTTTCTTCTGATGCTTCACAATGTCTTTGGACTTTACAAGCATACCCTTGTGTATCGGATGTCAATCGAGGTCTTGCAAGCTTTTTTGTATCACCAGCTTCAGCTCATGTTGTTCACTCGAGGCACTCGGGCAGGAAGGAGTGTGGAAGGGAGGAAGACGGCTACAACAGATGGAGTGCAGAGTTTGCATTGCTTCGGCGGTGAAGAGACGGACCTAAGGAGGACGCCGAAGTGCCCACGGAGTCTGAAGCCTCTGCTCTCCGCAGGCGAGGTGAAGAGTGGACGCGGTGGACTTGAGTTGGACGAAACCTTGAGAAAATGGTTGGCCGTATGTCGTCACGCATGGAGTGGGCGTACCTCGCGAGGAGCAAATACCGCCGGCAAAATTCTTTGCTTGGTGATGGCTTTCTCGCGACTGGTACGGCGAAGGAGACTTGCGCACCTAGAGCGTGAGCGGCTGCATGTCCTGTCCTGCTCGCGGCTTGATGCGGCTTGCATTGCAGCTTCTGCTTTCTTGCAGCTGCAAGGAGAAGCAGGCTTTGTTTGCCGATGTCAAGGTGGTCGACGTGCCAGCCAGGCAGTCCATGGCAGTCCCGTACAGTACAAGCGGGCACAGGTTCGATGCTTGGAAATGGCACGTGGAGCACTGGGATTACTGGTGGATGACTTCCTCTACACCTATGACCCGGCAACTTTGGATGCAAAACTGATGCTATTGGTGTGCACACTATGTTCTTCATCGGTGTCAACCTGCGTGGCCTGCTTGTGTATTTGTGTGGATACAGGCTGCGGTGTTCTTGATATGCTGTGCACCTGCTTCGTTCAAAAGGGCAGCCCAGGAAGATACACTGCAAAGTCACCGGCGGCATGACAGCCTGGCAGCACTCCTGTACAAGGCCAGAAGCTTCATGCCATGCCGCGCATCTCAGGCAAAGGACTGTGCACCTAGATGAGAATGGCTTTCAGACGTTGGATTTGCAGGCCTTTTGGTCTCAAACGCTCCTGCTTCTGATGATCTTCACTGTCGTGCCCTGCGGTGTTTGTGTCTGTCCTGCTGGCATAGTACTGCGAAAGCATGGCCAAATCTGGCTTGTGGGGTTCAGGTACACTTCGCGATGTACACATGCGTGCTTTCAGCAGTGACATCGTGCACTCTGGTGGTGTCTTTGATGACCTTCCCGCATCCACATCCAAGGTTCTGGATGCTTGGGTTTAAATTTTAACGGTCATGCACTCCACAAGACCAAATCAAGCTGCTTAAGCTGAGCTCATGTCTCGTGATTAAGAACCCAGGAAGGGGCTCATCATGTTCAACCTCACTATCGTGCTGCTCAAGGCGGTGCATCAGTCTTAGAGTCCTAGCTAGTTTCAGGTTTGGTAGGTCAGCATGGTGAGGGGGTGGTCTTGCGGGCCTGTTGTGGGTGGGGGTGGCAGACATGCTTCTTGCTTCAGGATTGTACTTGCGAAGGTCTTGACGACTTCCTGCCTAGCTTGGCACAGGTACTTTACCAGCTGCCGATCTTTCCCACATCTTTCGATTACGTGCAGCTGAAGGCAGGCCCACTTCGAGGTCTCCTGCTCCGTGGTACAAGGAACAACTGCTGCCAGGCTGATATGCAAAGTGGGTTCTTGAATGGAGTACCAGTGCCATGGGAATCAGTCCTGGGCCTGGAGAAGGCCTGCACAGCTTATTCTGCAACATGCAGCTCTTCCGACACAACTCTTCTTGAAGCAGTGGGGGGGTGAAACGACCTTCATCGCATCTGTCAACGGACAAAGCGTGCAAAGGTGGCACCCGCAGGCCCACTGCCGGGCCAGAACAACGAAGAGGCAAAGCAGCTGGTACAGAAAATCACTAATCTTTGCATTGGCACCGTCACTCCTGCGCGCCGCAGCTTTCAGACTCACAGGTGTTGGTGACAGATGCGGTTCGAGAGTTGGAAGAACGGGGACTGGTCGGCCATTCCTTGCTGGGCCTGCTGTGGCTGGGTTGCAGCTTGCACGCTTGAGACAGTCCAACCGGACCTGCAGACTTCAGGCATCAAAAACACAAGAGCTGGAAATTCCGCATTCTGAGGTGGTCTGATCTGCTCGTGTGCCTCTTTCTTGTGGTGACCTGAGTACGGGAACAAGGCAAGCGAGCCATGTTGAAGAATCACGTCAAGGTCTGCCATTGGCACACGCTTCGTCACAGCGGCCGCTTGGGCAATCCTGCGCACATTTGTCGAAGGCGGCGATGGGCATGATCCATGATTGTTCCCATGGTACTTTAGGGGCCGTCGGTCACCGTCCGCAGGCTAGCTCTGGACGACATGCGAAGGAAGCACTCCGTTTGCACAAGCTGCCTCAGTTTCGGCATGCATAGCCTGGCGGAATTCTGCCGGGATGAGGCAGCAGGATCCACCGACTCAGAAGTGTGAGCACGGCAAGCTGGGTTCCCGAGACTTCATCGGTCACCTGCTTTCTGAGCATGTGGCTTCGTTGGACCTTGATTCTCAGGCGGCATCTCACAGTGCCATCGCCTTTTGGCCCGGCCTCGCCTGAACCTCAGGTTTCGCAGCGAAACCCAATAAGGATCTTCCCGTAACCTCGGGCTGTCCTCTTCTTTCGAGCTGGAAAGGCGTGCACCACACAAGCGCTTGACAACGACTGCCGCAACTGCAGTGTTGGAGCCTTGTTCTTCTTGGTTCCCATTCGCATGGTCAGCACTGGTTACCACACGAGTTGAATCTAAGCGCCAGATACTTGGCCAGCAGCTTGCGTTGCGATTTAGGCAGGCTGTCTCGGACACGGCGGCGGCGAGCAGCTTTACGAAGGCTCGGTCGGCAAGTGTGGGCATGCTCACCGCGACAGCGGCTGTGTTCTCGTCCTCAAACCATTCTGTGCCTCGTCTCCTGTCGCGAGGCGCTGCACCGCGATGCGAGGTGGGGCTTTCCGCTTCCTTTTTGGGGTTTCTTCGGCTGCTCTCTTGCAGGGACTGTCTCGACTTTGCCGGGCTGCGAAAACCTGCCATGGACCTTTTCGCCCCGCGCGCTGGGTTGATGATGCCCGCTTCCGAGTGAAGCTATCTGCGGTCGGGGCAAGTGCGACTGGGTGGCTGCAAGGTGTTGCTTCTGCATTGTGCTGATCAGCTGGAACAGCCTGATGGACAATAGGGAATCCTTCGCAGATTCCCTCTCCTCTAGCAGCTTCAGTGGCAAGCAGGCACATTCGGAGTAAGAGACTAACACCAAAGCCATAGAGCCATAGAGTCATGACGGACCATCTTTGTTGTTTGGAGGTGATGGCCGTGGCTCTTTTTATCGGGCTCTTGGTGGAAGCGAGAGCAGAGTACACGTGGTACACGCAGCACCGATCCAAAGGTGCGCAGCTCAGAAAGCCGCGAAAGGCCGCTAAAAGCTCGCGTTGCCGCGCTCCTTGAGACCGCAGATTTCGGACACAGCTGAGGCCCTGACGGCTGGCAGTTCCAAGCGAAGGCGCTTGCGCTCGCTCTCGGCGCTTAGTTTTTGCGATATAGTCCCGTGAGGCACGAGATAGAAAGACTGTCCAAGGGGCTCATGTGACATTGCATGTTTAGGGAGCCTGTAGGAGGCAGTATACCAGCCCCACAGCATCGCAGCGAAGCTGAACAAACCCCGGACAGAATTAATTGGAGTTGCATCTACAAAGCTCTGCAAAGAGCAGCAGGAGGAGAAGAATGGGTGCCGCTCCGAGACAGGAGGCCGTTGCCGTTTGCGCGCCATCACCCTTTGGTTTCTGCCATCAAATCCTCCCTGAGGAACCCCGGTGCAGCCAAGCGAGGCGGCCGAAAGAGAGTAAACAGGGCAAACCATTGTAGACCTTTCGAGCTTACGTCGCATCGTTGTGTCGCTTCTCGCCAGGAGCGTAATTTGCAGCCCACGATGAATCTCATCATGTACTTCGCCCAGAGGACCGGGCACATCAGCTCCCCTGTTTTGTCACGAGCCGTAGAGGCTTGGTCAACGACACATCTGCAGTGCTATACCTCAACGGCATTGCCCGCCATAGCTAGAGAGGATAATCCTTTTGACGGAGCTGGTGACGCTGCATTCCTTCTTCATCGTGCGGCTGGTGACTGAGTTCGGACACATACTGCAGAGGCATGCAGAGGCAGAGGAGGCAGTCCTTTGTTTGCGAGGTGGTCCAGCAGCACCACCTACCAGCCGAGGACGCCAAAGCGAATGCAGAAAACGACAATGACAAACAGTCTTTCCAATGGCCTTAAAGCTGGAACGATCTTCATCAAGAAAATCGAGAACCGCCAAACACCCCAGGCAATCCGGACCCGAGGAGAGCATTGGTCTAAGCCCCAACAGAAGGCCGCGAGAAATCATGGAGCCGACCTCGAGAGATTCGAAACATTTCGGAGCCCGAAAGCCAAAAACCACACGCAGAATGACGGTGTCAGTTCTCGAATTCGAGAGGCACAAAACGTTTGAAGCCTTGAGCACCTCATAGGCAAGCTGAAAAATCTACTAAACCCTCATGGACTCCCATGCAGGCAGCAAACCGCGAGGAACGCCAAATCCAAATCGGAAGATGTCCGGAGCATCCAAAACCCTTCCATAATGGAAGCACAACTACAAGTAGTGGTAGTAAGACTTGCGCTGTTGTAAGCTGTGCATGTCACGGATTTCCGTCTGCTCGAGCCTTAAACTGCGGATCTGCTTGCGGTGCAAGAGTTATCGAAGCAGACCTAAATGGCCTGGCGGCTTTTGATACGAGCAGGATGACAAACTCCATCCAGGCGCGTCTTTTGCGCAAGAGGCATGCCGTAGACGCATCTGAGCCATGCTTGACAGATGCTGTTCTACGTCTTCTTCATGCTCTACTTGGCTCTCACTTCCTTGCAGCTCAGGCGTTTAGCGTTTGCAGCCGGGTCCGTGATGCATAATGTTATCGTTTGAGACAGCATTGCGATATCGGGTGCAATTGAGTTTGTTGGCTTGTTCGGCTGTTCGGCAGGTATGATGTTCATGTCACAAGCGGTGGGTTGGGCCTGACTCACAGCATGAACTTCTTCTACTCTGTGGCATTCAAGGCCTTTGAGTTCCTGCAATCATGTCATTTGTCGCTTAAGCACTTGTGGAAGCTTGAGAGTGTTTAGGACGAAGCCTTACAGGCGTATCTGGCGGTTCCCTTCGTGGAGGAGATGCGAGTGCTGACAGACTGGACTGTGACAAGGTTGGGGCCTTGAATGCTCTCGGCGACTCTCAGCATCAGAGCACCCTACCTGAGGACTTCCATGGACTTCTTCATGTGGATGAAGCTGGAGGTGCCGCGAGCACAGTCATCTGCAGCCATCGCTTGTCGGGTGGTTCAACCCTAGGATGCGCAGCAGGGGCTTTACAGGACACAGCCAGTCCAAGTCTCCATAGCGATGCTGACGATCATTGGCAGATGTGCAGGACAAAGCGAGACTTTCACATGCGTCGTTGGTATCCTCCTGCAGCAGCACGGCCAACATGGGAGAAGGCCAGAGACAAGAACTGAGACGCCCAAGAAGCCGTCTGTTCTCACGTGTTGCTGGCCGCGAAGACATGCCTACCACGTGTCCAACTTGCATGCAGGTTCTTCAAGGCGGATTGTTGCTCGTGGGGCTGGCTCTCCTCATTGCCGCTTCCCTGTGCAAAGCAGCTACAGCAGACTCGATGCTCGCAATACTCCACAATACGAAACGAATTCGAGCCCGAAAGGTGACAGAGTCAATCTTGTTTCCTTTGCCTTACGTTGGTGAACAGCACATTTGGAGTATGCATCGTCTTGCCATTGATTCCATGTCTGACAGTGCAGCCTGTTACGGAGCTCAATTCGCATCTCAGCATCTCAGGTCGGTCCGATTGCGCTGTTTTCTTCCTTGAACCCAAGCCTGCACTATGGCAGCAGGAGTGATATGAGTGATTAGGTTCAGGTTTTGATGTGGCTGCTAGGTCTCTGTATGGCTTGACGATCTGCGATTGAAGGGTCGCGGTTCGGGCTCGTGTTTGCTGAGGCAGTCCAACCGACTGACATCTGGGACTTTGACTGCAACTCTGCTGGTTCAGTCAAGCGACCAGGCCGAAGTCCAGAACCTCTCTCATGGGAGCAAGCCATGCACTCGATGCCGCGATGCTGTCCAGGGCATCAGAAAGTTGCATCTCTTTGAAGGCCAAGTCCAAGCACAATCCAAAAGACTTCGATGGAAGGTAGATGTGTGTGTGTGTGGGTGTGTGTACGTGAGGAAGCCAAAGCTCCATCACCGCGGACGTGTGGCAGCATGGAGATATGCCCTTTCCTCGAAAGCAGGGAAAAAGCACATTTGCCACCCCGCAGCCCAATGCCGAACCGAGGTCTCGCATGGATACGTCCAATGCCAGAGCCTTGAGTGAATGCAGTTGTTATCCTCTCCTTGCAGCTGCTGCAAGAACGGTCCATGCAGGGTGTACCAAAGCTTTATTCTCTCGTGATATGGCTTGTTGCCAAGGTGACGTGGGTGGAAGAATCCGAGCGGAGCTTCGACTCTACCGACCCATCCAGCCTGGCGGCGCGCATCACGGAAAGCCTTAGCAACCAAGCTGCATGGTAGCATCCGATCCATCAGCGAAGACACGCGATCGCAGAAGACTGGCTGTTGCGTGCTCTTCAGCGAGCAGGAAAGCCGAGGTGATCCGGATGTCACTGCTTGGATAGAAATAGAGTTGCTTGGTGGCTCACTCTGTGCTTTTGGCTCTGTAGGAAGATGCTGCATTCGGTTTGCCTGGGGCATCTCCTGGGGTTGCCTTATCTCTTTCCTAAGGTATGTCTTGCTCTTCAATGGCGACACTAGTCAAAGCAAGAGGGCAGAACTTCCACCCAGAAGACCCTTGCATGCAATCTATTATGGCATGGAAATGTGCGTAGCATAGCTGGGCATAGAGCGCCCCGTGCCGTTTCGTTTGCTCAATCCGCTGTGCCGTGTGATGTTTGCCGGAGCACCCGTTCTTCAGGAGTCAAGCTTAGCAAGAATGCGCCGGGCTCTCAGAACGATTGAAGAGTTGGGCAAATGGGATTATCTGCACACAGTGATCTCCAAGCCCAAAGGACGCTTCAGCTTGGCAGGCTCGTCAATGCGGCTTGGCTCACCGATTTTGCCACGGCTGTCTCGAGAGAACACAGCAGATGCACTCAGGAAAGCTTGGACTTGTCCGACATACAAGAGGACGGAGTTCAAGTTCAAGCGAATGTGTTGGCCCTTGAGGAGCGAGCGTAAAGCCACTTGCTTGAAGCCCGTCCTTCGGCAGGATCCCATCTTCATTTCACAAGCAACAACCAAGACCTTGCGGGTGAGTTCGAATTTGGAGGCGTCGATTGTGACAGTTTGACTCCCGAGTTTGGTTTTGCACATGATGCCAGGCGCAGTACACGGGCAAGGAGATGGACTTCCTGCTCACGTTCCGATCCAGCGAATTCGGCGTGCACCGGTGCCGGGGCTCAGCCCTTTACACGGCAGGCGTTTCATGTTCCTTTTTGTGCCATTAAGCTCTTGCAGGCACTCGCATGGCCGAGATCGCGGCAGCCAACTTCGCGCAGCGGCTTGACGCAGTTTGGTCTGAAGACTTAAGACTGAGACGGGGTCCCACGAGCAAGCCAAGGCGCCTGTGCGCGGAGTTTGGTTGCTGTCAAAAGCTTCCCCAGAATGCTGGGCGAAGCAGGCACCCTCCGACACGGAAGATGCAAGCAGTCGAAGTGAGCTTCCGAAAACATCCTCCGAGACGCTGTCAGGCTGGATCCTCGGACAGCGAAGGCAGGAAGATACGCAGGAAAATGCGAAGAGGAACCTCCCCAAGATGCAACAAGCATTGCCACAGCAGCGTTTGAAGGCAGAGGCCAGGCGAGAGTGGACTGCCGGATCTCACAATTCGTCTCTCCGCGGCAAGTTTGAACATGCGTGCGTCTTGGCGATGGCAAGGGACGACTTCTTGTGCACTGCACAAGCCTTATCGGCCGAACTGCGCAGCTTGGCAAACCTGAAAATGCCAGGTAGCCAGCGAGAAAAGTGCACCTGCACCCATGGGCTACTCCGGTTCTTGGGGTGTGATGGGCATCTACCTGGGCCGGGCCTCTCAGAGTCAGAGAACCGCAGGAATGCAAGAGGCATATTGCGGAGATAGTACTACACTTGAGGCGGCAGGTACAGTGTAACGTGGAGTAACTAAGTAAACTTCCATCGTGGGCCCCTGCAAGCCGCACCTAGCTACTACAACAAGTGTGGTGCCCTCGCCGTGTGGCTGCTTGAGGGGCGGGTTAAGGAGTGCCCAAGGTTCTGTTTCCTGGAGTGGAGGCTCATGAGTCGACCCATGTAGACGCCACAGCTCATGGGTGCACAGGAGTGTGGGGAAGGGGGCCAATCCCTTGAATTGAAACTGGAGAAAAAGATGAAAAGAAAGAGCGCGAGAGAGCGAGAGGGAGACTGAGGTGTGGTGTATGCGGTTGGCCGATTCCTTCGACTCGTGTTCCAGGTGCCGTCGGCAGTGTTTTGTGCTCTCAGTGCTGTCGCTGGGATGATTCCACTGTGACTCGAGGTGGGTTGCCACATTGCTCAACAAATCACTGCGGTGAAAGTAACTGAGTAGAATGCCTACAGCAAGAGTGCAGAGCCGTGAAAAACCAACAGTGTCGACGACATCTTCACAAGCAGGCTCCTTGCAGAAGCTGTGCCTGCAACAACAACCAGCAAAGACGGCGCGAATGGAATGCTAGACAACAATAGTGACTACCTGGCAGGCCCAATCATGACCATTCATCATTCAGTACCAGTACCCGCTCCGACCAGCAGTATAATAAAGTTCTGTACAGTGCTGCTGGTGCTGGTGCTGGCCAGTTGCAAGTGACTGCAAGTGTTCAGCTTCCAGGATTCATCCAAGCGGGCTATTTACGAGGCTTGGAACCGCCGTTGCTGCTTGAACCTGAGCAGCCTCAGCCAAAATGTAGGAGCTTCCTGACGTTCAGCTCTTGCAGGACATTTGCCCGCATGCCAGATTGAGCTTTGTGGCTCCATCGTATCAGGACTTGTGCAACGGAATTTACATTGCCCGCATCCAGCACCTGCTCAAGACAGAATTCAAGCTGTACTACCAGGCCTGAGGACGGTTGGTGAGCAGCAAATGCAGCCTGCTAAGTGACAAGTCCTGCTCAGCTGATGAACCTCTTCCGCAGCCCGGAACTACTGCTTACGGTCACGGGAACTTTCGGAGCGCAGAAGATCGACGGCGAGGTGGAGCAGTGCAGAGCGTTGCAGCCTATGTCTGCAGTTGATGCTTGCGCTCGATGCTGCTGAGCAGATGGACTTTCTGGCTGAGCTGGACGATGGCCATCTCGGCTTCGACAGTGCAGGTGGCCCGTTTCTGAAGGTAAATGGTTGCTAACACAGGAAATCCGACGAACGGTGCTGGAGCGGTGACGGGTAGTACACAAAGCCACGTGATGTGCAACGATGTAGCCTTGTCAGCAGTCTGCTTTGTCATGTCAGCATGTCTTGCTTGTACACCTGTCCAGGTACGAGGGTGCAATCTGACCCACGGCTGAAAGCGCCAGAAACATTTGGGTCTCTAGGCACGACGGCCATCAGCCCCATTCCAGGGTCCGAGCAGGGATCACAAGAGACTGGCGAGATGCCGCAAGCTTCAGAGAACACCAACGTCGATGATGATTTGAGGCCGGGGGACATTTCGTCGTCCTTTATACCTCGTGGCAGCAGTCAGCATGTTGCCCAGACATTGTTGTGTATCCGCGGAATTCCCTGGACAGGCAGATTCAAGAGCTTCAAGAGGAACTTGATCACCACTTCGGAGATGTGCCCATGCCAAGCGTTGGCAGGCCGGCCAAGAGTCCAAACAGAAGCTGGCCAAGTAGTTCGATGGTGGAATTGATTTGCCGCTAGGTTCGCCGGAGTCGCTGATTCCGAGATGCCACTCGGTGATGTCACCGTCGCCACAGAGCTTCGAGGCGCCCTTGTGAACCTGCATCGTTGAAGTTGCGAAGAGGGACCCGTGGATTCATTGCGGATGCCGAAGGAGGGGAGAACCCAATCCCGACCTCCCCGACGAGCGAACTTCGGCGCAGACATTTACAGGCAGAAACGAGTTACGGCTAGGAAGGGAGTTTCAAGGGAGGGGAAAGAAATATAACATGGGTCTAGTCCGCCAGGCGGCCGCGTCTAGCGGCAATGCGGGAATTAGCACCAGCAGCCGCTTGGAGATGTGATCAAATTGCATCCCCATGCTGCTCATTTTATGCAAGAGTGGTTGCAGCAACTTTTCCAAGAGTTCGGCCGAGAGAGCTGGCGTTGTTTGCTCCACAGCCCCAGTACCATCCCAAAAGAGGTTGGCTGATCAGTTCTGATCAACTAAATATTATTAGAGAGCCGCTTTGTCACGGTGTTAAGCCGACAGGTTTGCCACGATTTACACTGAGAGCAGTCAAAGATGCATGTCCTGGCCAAGCGGATCTTGTGCATGCAACGAATGTACAGTCCTCATCCTCGCAAAGCAAAGTGGCTTTGCGGCTGTGGCCGACGGGCCAACTTGCTCCAAGGGCTCTGTATCGCGCTCTTTCTGGGCGCAGATCAGTTGCTCGAGCGGCCGTCTTTGTGGTCAATACAACACAATCTCGTGGACAGACGTGCGATGCCCTGTCAAGTGCTCCTAAATGGAGGTGCCTGGCTGAAAGCGCTTTGAAGAATCCGGCGTCTACGGCCAACAAGCGAAGGGACACGTTCGGCAAGAGAGTATCGACGTTTTTGACTCCATCGTGTAATGCCTCGGTTTCGCTTCTCGCCGTTTCACCGGTCTGAGTCTGGGCTTCGAGAGCAACAAGCTGTCATGCTTCATTGACCATGGAGAGCAGTCATCAGCTTTGACCCGTGTCACTTCCAATCCACAACGCTAACCGTTTCCCCTTTCTCGTCACCCATGACGTCCCAGAGCCCAGCTAGACTCACCCAGAGAGGCTGCTTGCCCAAGCTTTGCACGTTCGCCCCTGAGCCCACACGCGGCGCCCCGGGCAAGGCACGGAAGGCCTATGGACTGCGTAACTTCTGGAAGCCTCATCTCTCATGAGGTCTCATGGCTCCTGCAAGCGAACAGGCACGAAGAAAGCAGCTGCTCGCAAGACTTTCCTGGTCCGGATGAATGTGTGTTATTGGTATCAGGAAATGCAGAAGGAGTTGGATAAGTTCAAGGAGCTTCAACTGTCAGCGCAAATCCGGATGTGAGTTCGGAATTTGCACTTCAGAAACTGCTCAGGGCATGCAGGAAGGTCTGCAGAAAGACTACGAAGCGCGGATGGGCCTCATTGCTCAGCAGCAGGACGGTCTCAATTCTTGACGGAATCTGCTTCAAAGTGCCTCAAGTGCCATCTTTCGTCAGCCGACAAGGAGACCGAGCTAGTGAAGCAGGAGTTCGACTCCATCGAGGCTGAGAATGCCCCTTGGGCTCGTTGCAGAGATGTGCCTGCCTGGTGCTCAGGAAGATGCAGTCGTCTATAAGCTGGTTGGCCCCGACGCTTGACCGAATTCCAGATACTTGAACCGCAGTGCTGGTAGCAAAGCACAGAGCACAAGACCATGCAGATTCAAAGGTGATGGTCAAGCAGAATGTCGACGATGCCAAGGCCAGCCAACATGGCAGGGCACAAACAAAAGACTCTGTGTTGTTCAAGCTTTTGAGTCCTTTCACGTAGAGCCTTGAAGGCCAATGTCGCCAAGCGTTTGGAGTACATCTCTGGGGAGCTGGACAGGTTCGCTTCTCCGGGGCTCCTCAGTTTCCTGTTGCTCCTTGGAGGTGCACTTGCGCACCGTGCTTATGCAAGCTGACCACATGCCAAGGTCGAACAAAATCATCGCCGAAAAGGAAAAGGAGTTGGGCGATAAACAAAAGCAGATGATAAAGTCAGCTGCTGAGGCTTCCAACCGGCTTTAGTCATATTTCGGCTTTGTCAGCAAATGTTGGGGATCGTTGGCACTTGCCGAGGATGCAGCAAGAGATGCAGCCATCGGCATAAGATTCGAGAAACAAAATGGATGAAAACAGCGGCCGCCCAGAATTCGCAGCTCGTCAGCTTCTGTTCTTTTGCACCTTTCGGTTCCTTGGAGTGCATGCCCATCATATCCAATCGAATTTTGCAATGTGCGTCCCTCTCTCAGCAGAGAAAAGCCACATGAGGCTTTTACATGCACTGAAGGCCCACACAAAGCCGCACAGGGCAACGTGGCATAGGCATCTACTGTTGTCATTCTGGGGCAGAGGGTAGTGCAGTAAGCATTCCATCGGGGCTGGGCAGCCAGCGAACTCGCTGTTGCGACAGAAGGTTTTGCACAGAAGATTGCACGGTACAACACATTGCTTTGGACAGCGGCAGAGCAAACACTTCTGGAGTGTCCGCCATGTTGTCACGAGGTGCCGGCTAGTCACATTGGACACGTGGAGACACAGTGAAGAGATATATTAAATCGCCTTGCTGCTGCAGGGCGTCATGCGCGCCACGGGTATGCAAAGTTGCAACTAAGGCCGTTGGTGCCGTCGCATTGGTGTTTTCTAGTTGCACTACCAGTTTTCTCTGTCTGGAGTCAACTGTCTTTGTCAAGCAGGAATGCAGCACAGCTCGCAGCAGCAATTTTCCTGGCAACCCTTGCACCTCGGACAGCAACCTTTTTTCCAGTTCAGGCTCCAGAAAAGATCAGGCAATGATTCAGCATGGCCTGCCAAGGCCACATTTTTCATTGCTGGCTGCTGCCCTGGTTACCTAGTTGCTGGAGTTGTGGAGTCAAGTTCTGAAATCAGCCGGTGTTTGTCAGGCCAAGAGGCCCCCATCGACTTCGTCAGTGCACGGTGGTGACTCGGTCGTTATGTCCTCTTTGTGCATGTTGCTTATGGTAGTAGCCACTGGGTAGCAACAGCCCCTTGCCCTTGATGTGGGTCTCGGTACACAAGGATTGGCGGTCCTGTGGCGAGAAGTCCTGGACGGATCCCCTGCCAAAGTGAACACGCCCTTGCTGCCTGCTTTCCGCAAGGATCACGGACAGCTCGCAGAGCGGAGGCCCGCGTTCTCACACGTGAGACGGTGGTGCGCTTTTGTCGAGATGTGGTGCAGGAATCGGATGTGGAGGAGGAAGACGAAGCTCCAGACGTGGACTTGGACAAAGATCCCAACTGGCTCAAGGTGAAGCAGGCAGAGACTGTGCGTCATGGTGGGCTGGCCCGCCTTGGTTTCCTCCTCGCACTCTTCTGAGCTACTCGTAATTAAGTTGGAAGGAAATGGCTCGCATCTGGGACATGCGTTACGAGGCAAGGGTCTGAGCCCGCTGCTGCGGGGCCTCCTTCTTTCATCCCAGATGCAATGCTCAAAACTGAGTCGGAAGACTGGCTCATCGCGGACGATGTGAAAGCCCGGGCCTTTTGACTAAATGTCTTCTCAAGGTATGCACGCACGACAGAACTGGACCAAGCCTGCCTGCGGCAGCAAGTATACACTGCCGTGCTTTGGTGGAGAGTCGATTTTTGAAGCTGCCGGCAATTGCAGTAGAAAGCCATGCCCTTCGGGAGTGCCGTTCAATTCCAAATTGTGATGTCTCCAGCAGGGAATCATGGACGAGCACCTGCAGACCATCATAGGCTCTGCTCCAAGCTGTTCGCGGAGAGAGGGAGATTGGCATGGTGCACTTCGTGCGCTGTGCTTTCTCGTCGTCGTCCTGGCTCTCTCTTGGTCTCTCTACGCGGCTTTGCTCTGGAGCGTTTGCTTCCTCTCACTTCCCCTTTTTTACATATTATTCATTCGCTGAGGCTCAATTTTCCAGGCTCCTTCGTCTACATCGCTCTCCATTTCTTTCGCTGAAGCCCCGAGGCAAGAGCAACTACCTAGACATGGAGGAGACCTTCGTGGAGGCTTCCGGCCATGCTTCCAGCAAAGCATGCGGGTCATGCAGCAAACCATGCAGGAAGGAGTCCATCCACAAAAGTCCTTTTCAGTTGACGACACCATCGCATGTCGTCGGTATGCTTTGTGTGTTTTCTCCGTTGTCTGTGTGTGCAGGCAGGCAGCCCACTTGGTAGCGGCCAGTCTTGGTGTACAGTGTACGCTAGGGAAACACAGACAGGAGAGACTCAATCTCACGATTGACGAACGTTGGTGGGCATGTGCTTCGAAAGAGGCCGAGAGCGCCAGAGCCTGCCAGACGGGTGTGAATGTGCAACACAGAGAGTGCATTGGGAGGTGGAATAGTCAGCGAGCAGTGTGGACGATCGGTCGAAGACGCCTGTGTAGTCGGAAGCTTGAACTTGAGAAGAACCGGAACATCGTGGCCGAGTTTGTATGCCGTTTTCCGCAGGATTCTACCCTAGCTTCCAGCTCGCTATCATGGCCGAAGTCGTAATGCTCGAGTACGTGGTTGGTTTGCATTGGATCAGGTGATACTGATACTGTATCTTTTCGCACTGATTCTTCAGTCCATTAGCAGTGCGGTAGGCCACAGCATGCCTTGTTCAAGCACGCATAGCTGTCTGCGAACCTGAGAGCAAGCTGATTTAAGGCTCTTGAGACGCATGGACGCAAGGACGGAATTCCAGAATTATCGCTGTCGCTGCAGGTGGCCGACGGGGAACCGAAGCCTGGCGAGATCAGCAAGGAAGACTTTACTGAGGCGAAGTATTGGCACAGCCGCAACAAAGGATTCCAGTTCCATGCGGCATGCGATTCAGAGAGAAATGTCCACCCCTGAGATTGCTGGCGCCTACGTCTATGGCACCCTGTACACTGAGTGACAGTCGTCGGCTGCTGCGGAAAAGACCCTGGTGTGCTGTAGCACAAGATGAAGATTCTATGTACACGTGCATGCCACTGTGTACGAGATCTCAACCGATGCCGACATGGCTTCCATGCTGATAGCGCTTGCTGAAGCTGTTTTTGTTTCAGTGCCTTCCCCTGCCTATAGCAGAGTGGACAGTGGACGCGGCCACTTTGATGCATGTTTGTTGGGCGTGTTCGCTTGAACACCGATGGTGTGAAATGAGTGAGGTCTGACAGATTTGAGAGGTAGCAGCCGCGGATGGTCGATGTTTTGGATCTGAGGCAACAACCATGGCAGTCCGTCGTGTGCTCCTGCCCAGCTGCGCCCGGCGATAATAACGGGGCCTCTTTGTGTGACTGGGCAGATGATCAGGTGCTCCCGACCCTCCTGCTTGGAGTTGCTCTTGCCATCGCCTGCTTCCTAGCCGCAGCGCATATCTTGCTGCCAGCCGGTGTAAAGCTTACTGTAAAGCAATGGATCAGCATGGATTCTTCTCCTCCCATGTTCGGGACATCGAGGCCACGACCTGCTTCGTCGGCGGCACTCACTCGACTTCGACATCACTGCGAGGAGGCTGGGAGTGCCGGAACGACGATCCATCTTGGCTTCCTGCCGCAAGTAGGCAGCCCCACTGCACGCGGCGCTGTGCCAGAGACCTTGGAGCTCAG
>CAJNJA010022431.1:15233-25787 GCA_905231915.1 Symbiodinium necroappetens | reverse complement strand
GCATCAAAATAGCCCAAAGCCTTATATAAGAGGGTCGTTGTGCCCAAAAAGCCTTAAAATATGAGTCCTTTGAGGTAACGGTTTATGGTTTAGGGTGTAACGGCTCTAGGGGTTTAGGGTTAAAGGGTTTAGGGCTTATACATTGCCTGCGATACGAGGTAACAGTTTACCCTTAGCATCAAAATAGCCCAAAAGCCTTATATAAGAGGGTCTTTGCGCCCAAAAGCTTTAAAATATGACTGCTTTGAGGGTAACGGTTTAGGGTTTAGGGCTTATAGATTTGCACGGGGGGATGAGGATGTATGTAGGGTTTAAGAGGTCAGGTACGAGATCTAGACCTGGAAGCAACAGGTACCACGACAAAGGCCTTGAAGTAGGTTACTCCAGAATCCGGAGATATGAGTTCGCGGCCTATTCGTGGTCATTGGAGTCGCCTTGATACGAGAATAATTTCACTGGCGAACAACAAACACAACGGAGGTAGGCTGTGCTGTGGGTGTGGGGTTTGGGGCATAGGACCCTAAACCCTAAACCCTAAAACCTAAACCCTAAAGGTTGCAAGACTGTCGGAATTGGAGCTTCGAATTCCGGTGCTTGTGGGGCTCAATGTACGATCCAGAGCATCAGGTCTAGCATTGCTGCAGTGGGGCTTGGTGTTCAAAGCTGAGGGTGACGGGGAGTTGGGTGTAAGTTCCAAGCGGTACGATGACCCTAAACCCTAAACCCTAAACCCTAGACCCTGAACTTAAAGGAAACTACAGGTGGGAACTCTAGGGTATATAGGGCTTCTATAAGGCTTCTATAAGGTATATAGACCTTCTATAAGGCTCCTATAACGGTAACTACCCACCTCAGAAATTTCCTAGAAAACCCGAAAACCCTAAACCCTAAGCCCTAAACCCTGAATCCTAAACCCTAAACCCCTAAACCCTAAACCCCTAAACCCTAAAGCACTCTAAACCCTAAATCCTAAACCTTAAGCCCTCATGGGAGGCTTCCTCCAGCCGGCCTGAGTGGAGACCATGCCCGAGGCCATGTTCGCGGGCGGAGAGACCGACGCAGTCGTGGCGCCAATCTGGGCGAGGTTTAGGGTTTATTTAGGGTGGCGAGGACTTCTGATAGCCTACAGTCTCCATTGTAGTTCCTTTTTTGGGTTGAACCAACTCTATATTAAGGATCCTAGAAGGTAACCCCCAAAAAGGAGCTACAATGGAGACTATAGGTAAGACCCCAAATGGCCCACAGAGCTGGTTTCATGTATAGACTTTAGACCTCAAAGTAGGTACTACTTATATACTTGGAGTCTTAGGGATAGCTTGCAATCCCACACGACCCTAAGCAAGCATAGAGGAACTTGAAAGAACCCTTGAAGAAGCCCCCTAAACCCTAAAGCCCTAAACCCTAAACCCTAAAACCCTAAACCCCTAAACCCTATACCCTAAACCCTAAACCCCAAAGCCCCTACACCGCTAAACCCTTAAGGAACCTGCCCCCGGTCTAGAGTCTAGAACCCTAGAAGCCTCCCCTTTTTATTCAAGGAACCTCTCCCTTGCGGAACCCTTGAAGACTCCGTAGCAAAAGCTGTCCCTAGTGAATTCATAAAGTAACATGTCCGGGTTTAGGGTTATAGGGTTTCGGGTTTAGGGCTTTAGGGTTTCAGGGTTTAGTGATTAGGGATACGGCTGATGATCTAAATCCTGCAATACCCATAATAAGAAATATACCATAATTCCCATAGTTTAGGGTCCTTAAGGTAATGCAGGATATATATATATATTATGTATGTATATATCATCATCATCAACAACAACAACAGTAGGGAACTCTTAAAGGAACATGCCCCTTGCAGAACCCGTGAAAACAAAACCTTACAAGCGATACCTAGCACACATATGGCTGCTGTTTCCTAATAACAGAAACCCAAGTGGAGACTGGCGATCTGAAGGGAGCTGGGGATACCTGGAACTACTAAACCTAGTTATGTAGGTCCCCTATAATAAGCTTGACACTAGCGTTGCTAGTATGAACAAGAACATATATGGTACTTGAAGCTAAGATAGGGGCATCGGATATAGAAAAGGGGTCTTGCAACAGCGTAACAGCCGGCTTTGGGATAAAGGGATTCTAAAATGTCAAAACGTGGTTTATGTGGTGATCCATTTAACTAATTACTTCCTAAACCTTAGCATCAAAATAGCCCGAAAGCCTTATATGATGGGGTCTTCGCGCCCAAAAGCCTTAACATATGAGTCCTTGGAGGGTAAGGGCAACTGTATCCTGAGGTCCCGAAACCTGTCCTGAAGCCACAAGCCATCAACCCCCAACTCGAATTGAAGACACCTGGACTTAAGCGCCTGAGTCTCGAGCCGCAACATTCTGAGCAACACCTCCTCGTAGAAAGCGCAAGCCCTACACATCCCCATAAAGTAATGCTTTAAACCCGCTATATTTCTAACTCCAATACTATCAGTCGCCCTCTTTAGAAGCCCCATCTACAAAAGCCTCATGTTGCATAACCCTTAGCATCAAAATCGCTCAAAAGCCTTGTATAACAGGGTCTTTGGGCCCAAAAGCCTTAAATAATGGGTACTTGGACCCTTTTGGGTAAGGCAAGACCCGGCTTTGGTGGTGCTCTGGGGCGGCCGCTGTGACATCCACAGGATCGCTGCAGCCTTTCGGCCTCGGTACGGCGTTCCCACTCACGGGCTTAAGGCGGCTGCACTGACATATATTTCCGGTGACTCGAAGCAAAAAACACGTAAACGCTACACTCTAAGGGTTTAGGGTGTCGGGTTTAGGGCCTGGGCCCTAACCCCTGACCACCACTTTAACCCCAAATCAGCTACGATTCGGGTTCTTTAGGATCAGGCCTTATAGGGTTTTTTGCGGTAAATCGGTGAAGGCCCCTAAACCCTAAACCCAACCCTAAACCCTAAGCCCTAGACCCTAACAAATTTGTACCCCCTCAGTCAGGGCCCTCAGGCCTAGAGACACCAAAGCAATTAAGCCCGGATGCCTGAACAGCAGGTCGCGTGCCTTATACAAACCCCATTTAAACATAAAAAACACATGCAATATAGACTTCATGATCCGGGAACCCACTGCATAGGTATAAGGCCCTATATCTATAAAGCCAACAAGGACTACGAATGTCTGCAAACCATGTCAACCCGCGAGCCCACTGCAGAGGTAACTGGACTCTCATTAAGGTCGCCAGCCTTATACACTTAAACATACACGTTACATCCTAAGACTCTGATCCTAAACAGTAAACCCTAAACCCTAAACCCTAAAACTTTGATCCTAAACAATAAACCCTGAACCCCAAAATCTGATCCTACCCTAAGGCTCATGGGCCCTCAAACTGAAAGAAGATTGAGAACCCAGGGTCCTAACTAGGAGGTACCGGGCCCTGTTTAGGAGGTTCCTTAGAGCCTTAGGGTAAACAGTAAAACACTGAGAGCCCTCTGCACATGAACCAAGCAACTTCTTCCAGGCCTGTTTCGTGCGAAGTATTTGGGACTCTTGCGCTGCGGAAAAAAAACATGGCGTAGATACTCTTTCTGTGCTCGAAGTGGCCCTCCTACACCCCCCAAGATCCCTTAGGGTTTTGGGTTTAGGGTCGAGGGTTTAGGGTCTAGGGTTTAGGGTTTAGGGTCTAGGGTTTAGGGTTTAGGGTCCCTAAACCCTAAACGCTCGAACGGGTCTCGGAGAGCTGCACGCAGCTGCCAGAGTTCTGCTTCAAGACGCCCGAGCTGCACCTTCGCTTCGGCTGTTTTAGGGTTTTAGAGTTTAGGGTTTAGGGTTTTAGGGTTTAGGATTTAGGGTTTAGGATTTAGGGTTTTGTATTTGGGACTTCGGCTGGTTTCATTCTAAGGTTGAAACCGCATGGGCCCTTAACCCTGGGATCCTTATACACCTGCTACATACCTTTAAGGGTCCCGAGAAAGGCCATCTACCCTCTAAAGACCCTAAATACCCTCAACTAAAGGCTAAAAGGTTTAGGGTTTAGGGTTTTGTGGGCTTCGGGTTTAATTTGGGACCATAGGCCCCTGTTTGAATTTGAGGGTACTTGGAGGGTCCTGGTTTCGGCTGGTTTCATGGTGGAAGTTTCACGGCCAGTGTGGGCCTGTTTGAGTTGAGGGTTGAGGGTTAATCAGAATGCTTCAGGGCTCAGGGCTGGGGGTTTAGGGCCTGGGGCTTTAGGGTTTTAGGGTTTAGGGTGCTAGGGCTTTAGGGTATTAGGATTTAGGGCTTAGGGATTAGGGTTTCGGATTTCAAAGATGAATGATCGAGTTGGGGGCTTAGGGCTTTCTTGTATCACCTTCTTGCAGCATGGGGTGGCTCGGACGTTCCGGCTGTTTGGGATTCAGGTGTGGTGTTGGGATTGCGAATCGCTCGCGGAGTAGCCGAACTACAACACCTATCTCACCTGTATGTGTTGGCTGCTCAGCATACCTATCAACCCCTCAACCCCTAAACCCTGAACCCTAAACCCCTAAACCTTAAACCACTAAACCCCTAAACCCTTAAACCCTAAACCCTGAACCCTAAACCCCTAAACCCTAAACGCCTGGCCCTACAAACCCCTAAACCCCTAAACCCCTAAGCCCCTCACTCCACAAACACCCCCAAACACTGAACGGAAGGATGTGGGCCGCTCTTCCACAGAACAGACCGAGCTCGTTCGACGCCCCTATAGAAGCCGGACGGCAAGAGGTCTTGCTTACTGTGCCTATTGCTATTGCAGTTCTTTTTGTTATTGTCATTATTGCTGATGTTTATTGTTGTTAGTGTTATTGTTATTATTGTTCTTACTGTTATTTTTTGCTACTATGGATATTATTGATATTTTTGATGTTATTGATGTTATTGTCATTATTGGTACTATGATGCTTATTCGGCTTAGCATCCGTATTATTATGAGCATCTTGCTGAGTTCGCCGACAGAGGCATGCCTTGCTGACTTGCACCGGCCCGACCCAATCCTAAATCTCCGACCCTACTGGCTGTCAGGGCCTTAATTCTTCTATTATCAAAGGAGGGCTTTGGGGTTTGGGGCCTAAACCCTAAACCCTAAACCCACAAACCCAAAGTTTGGGATAGTAGCCCTAAGGATTAGTGTTAGTAGCTGCTCAGCTTCACCCCTAGAGCCGGTAATCCTGAAAACCAGCTTGCTTAAGGCCGCGGGGCCCAAACCCTTACAACCTCATGCACGGATAAGGCTTAGGATTGACGCCGTTTTGGGGCTTGGGGTTTAGGGTTTATGGTCTCCATACCCTAACACCCCTAAAACCCTAACCCCCAACCCCTAAACCCTAAACCCTAACACCGCCCCAAGCCCCTCAGTCCTACACCAAACCGGCAAGGGGGGGCAGGCAATAGATGCAAAACCTGTACCCCTGAACCCCTGATACCTTGCAGACAAGTAGAAGACCTTCCATGCGAAGCATTCGTCTTTAAAACCCTGTTGCTCTAAACCCAAAGCCCTGAAGATGTAAAGCATAATCGAATCCTGCACATGTCCTCTGAAGGCCCCTCAAAACCCTCCAAGACCCTCAGAAAACCATCGCAACCGCCCCCAAAAAACAACTGGCATGAAGGCCTTGAGTGAAAGTCTTAAGACTTTGACACAGGCCGAGACCCTCCATCTACCCTCTAAAGACCCTAAATGCCCTTCATTTGGGACCATATACCCCTATTTGAAGGTACTTGGAGGGTCCTGGGGTGTTGAGGTTTGTTGCGGCATCGTTAAATTCACGGAGCCCTCAGGATCAGCATCCCCACGGGCCCGAGTTCCCGAATAGCGTGGCCTGAGCTAGGGTTAAGGGTTTAGGGTTCAGCTACCCAAAACCATTCAGTGCATCCAATTTGGTACCTCAACCCCTTCGATTTGGGTACTTGGACTCTCTTGGTCCGTGTTATTCAGGCCCTGATCTTGAACCCCAAAAAACCCATGGAAATCCTGATGACCGAACACCCTTATCGAACCCTCTTAAATCCTTATATCATCTCCCCCCCCCACACCCTATAAGCCCTAAGCCCTATAAACCCTAAAATCTCACAGCAGAACTTCGAGGCCCCGGGCGAGAGGAGGATTGAACCCTCGAATCCCGCGTCCACGCCGGAACATGCCCTGGGAGTTCTTACCCTTACCCTCAAAGGACTCATATTTTAAGGCTTTTGGGCCCAAAGACCCTATTATATAAGGCTTTTGGGCTATGTTGATGCCAAGGGTTATCAGAGGCCTCTAGCGCTTTGGTACCGGGTTCCTTTTTTTAAGGGCTACTTTATGTTACATACTACTATAGGGATGGGCGTGTTGTAGCAGGATTTTGGGGATGTAACCTAATGCAAAGCTTTACTTTAGCAGGTTTTGGGCTGTAACCCTGCTGTAAGTTAAGGCTGCAAGTGCAGCAAGCAGCCCTGGGGCTCCCTAAACCCTAAACCCTAAACCCCTAAACCCTAAACCCTAAACCCCTAAACCCTAAACCCTAAACCCCTAAACCCTAAACCCTAAGCTATTCAGGCTTTGAACTTAGCCTTAGGTCTTCACAGCTTAGAGTTGTTTGGATGGGGTGGCGGCTGCAGAATTCAGGGTGTCGTATCGAGGCCTGAAGTAAGCGCATTGTTGTAAAAGTATCCCTAAAGCCTTATATAATGGGGTCTTTGGGCCAAAAAGCCTTAACATATGAGTCCTTTGAGGGTAAGGGATAGGGGTTGTAAGAGGATACTTCTACCTCACATTCAGACACCTACTGCAGGCTTGGGGGTTTGGCATTTGGGCCTGATTGGGCCTATGGCTGGGCAGGAACTCGATGTGCAGCAAGCTCAAACAAGCCTGGAGGCACGACGACCATGCTATCATTAAGCGGTTGTAATAGCTTTGGTAAGGTTAGGTGTTGAAGACGGCCTCTGCAGGGATGCACACCTTGCATTGAAATCAACCTCGCGAACTTGGATCGATTCGCAGATGCTGCGGTGCGAAAGCCACCCGAAAGCCTAAACAACTGCAAGAGTATAGGTATACAACGTTGTATGTCTATCCATGGCCAAATCCTGGAACCACGAACCCCGAATCCATCAAACCTTCTCGCGCTCTCTCTCTCTGTCTCTCTGTAAAAAATATAAGTATGTATGTATGTATGTATGCATGCATGCATGCATGCATGCATGCATGCATGCATGCATGTATGTGTGTATGTGTGTATGTATGCATATACATATACTAGGTAGGCCTCTCGTTGCACCGTGTGTATATGTTTCAATATCCGAAACCCTAGGCCACAACACCATGAATGCAAAACCCAAAAAGTGAACCTCAAACTAGCAAGATCCCGACGCTGGATTTTTTGGGCCTTCTCCGAGCCCTGGTCAATCTCGACTTGTCAAATCCGGACTCCATAAACTCTTTACCAGGTCGCCTCCAAATAGGCCGAAGAGGGGAAAAGTACCAAATGCCGCAAAAGCCTACCAAGTTTAGGCGGGACCCTAAACCCTAAACCCCTAAAACCCTAAACCCCTAAACCCCTAAAACCCTAAACCCCTAAACCCTAAACCCCGAGGTGGGCACGCAGCTTCGGTGTCTCCTGTCGCCAGCTCCGCCTGGGGGTTGGGTTCTGCAACAAAGTCTTCGAACTATTTTCAAAATCTCAGGCTTCAAGCTTTTAGGGCCTACTTCATAGGTACCCTAAACCCTGAACCCTTATAAGCCCTAAACCCTAAACCCCTAAACCCGACATCCTAGACCCTAACACCGCCCCTAAACCCTAAACCCCAAAACTTCTGGGGTTTTGGAGGACTCTTTTTTTGGGGGCTCAGGTTTCCAAGTCTTAGGGCTTAGGTTTTAGGATTTAGGGCTCCCCACAGCATGAGAACAGGGCTCGTTGTGAAGCTTGTTTCTGCCAATTTTGGCTTTGTGTGACGGTGTTTTTTACATGGCTTTGCTGGGGTCTAGATGGGGGCCCTAACCCCCAAACCCTAAACCTGGGGGCTTCTTACAAGAGATCTGATCGATAAGGCTTCTATATTCTAGGGTCCGTAACGCGTAGAACAGGGTCTTGGGGATCGCTACAGTCTAACTACCCAAGGGACCATAGAGGATTCAGGAACCCCTGTCCTCCAACACCAAAATATTAGGGTTTAGGGTTTAGGGGTTTAGGGTGTTGGGTTTAGGGTTTAGGGGTTTTGGGTTTAGGGGTTTGGGTTCAGGGGTTTGGGGTTCAGGGGTTTTGGGGTTGTCAACGATAGTAGAATGCTCTTGCAGGATACTGTACACGGCCTCATTAGGCCGTAGGTTTTTCGAATGCTTTTTTGTAGCATGTTATATGTGGGTCTATTTTCATTCGTACCTTGGTTTCTAGACACTATGATATCTTTCTTATGAGCAGATTGTGGCATTGTATGTGTCTTGCCTCCCCTCTTAACAAGGTTCAAGACGCAGGTCAAGTGTCAAGATTGTTGCCCGAAGAAAAGGGCGGCTGTGGTGTCCAGGGTCACTAGTTTAGAATAGAACCCTAACGCATTAAACCCTAGGCCCTAAACCCTAGGGCCCAGCACGACGGGCTGAGATCTGCACCGTGGGGTACACAATGCCCTGGCTGGAGCCAACAGTGACCTGGGAACGGGCCCAGAGATGGGACTACGGTTGATGATATGAATCCTGCATTACCTTAAAGGCCCTAAACTATAGGAATTATGGTATATTCCTTATTATATTGTGGGTAATGCAGGATTTATACCATCTTAAACCATCAACAGTATGTTACAGCACAGAGGCGAAGCCTCAACCCACTCTGCCTCAACACCACGAAACCTCAAATCCAAAGTCCTGCAAATCGTGGAAATCAACCCCGGAGTCATCTCGGAGACCACGTTTTGGAAGTCACGGCAAGCTTAAAGCAATGATAACCTTCTCTTACCCTATGCTTCCAGGGACCTTATTATTGGGTCCTTAAGGGGTCTGGCGCCCTGACTATAAGGTCCTTGGACTCACAGGGTTCGGCACATGCCGCTTGGGCGCAGGATACAAACTTAGCGGATTCTGCACAAGAGTACCACTCAAAAACCATGCCAGACCCTGAGGCCCTGAACCATCAAACCGTTCATCGTCCTAGGCCTGGCACTCTAAACCCTAAATCCCAAAAGCCCTAAACCCGAAACCCTAAGAACTAAGAACCCTAAACCCTAAGAACCCAATCCAATACCCTAAGAAACCCAGGCCCGATGCCCTCTAAACCCTACGCACCCCAAACAATAAAGCCCTTCGACTATAGTATGGTATACTTTTTGATACGATATTGCTTTATATAGTATAGCCTGTTATACTATATATACATCATGGTATGGTCTGTTATACTATATATATATATATACACACACACTGTGGTATAGTATATTATATGATGCCCTTGCTAAGCCCTAAGCCATAAACCCTCAACCCAAGGATTCCCTTCGACTGAGTCGGATGCCAAAATGCCAAAGTTGGTCGGGCAGGAGGCCTTTCAGCTTGACTCTTTTTTGAGGAATTTAGGATTTAGGGTTAAGGGTTTAGGGTTTACGGTTTAGGGCCCAGAGCATGGAGACCTCAAACTGAAAGAAGATTGAGAACCCAGGGTCCTAACTAGGAGGTACCGGGCCCTGTTTAGGAGGTTCTTTAGAGCCTTAGGGTTTAGGGTAAGTTGACACAATACGGTCGATGACATAAATCTGCATCCATAGTTTAGGGTCCTTAAGGTAATGCAGGATTTATATCATCAACCAAGTATAAAAGTATAAAAAAATTGACATAGTTTCTTCACTGTGGTAACTTGAATCAAATCCCTTAACAAGAACCCTGTCTTCGGGCTCAGGGTTCCCTTCTTTTGGGGTTTAGGGTTAAGGGGCTTAGGGATGTAGGGTTTAGGGATTTAGGGTTTAGGGGTGTTTGGGTTTGGGGGTCCAAGGGTGACTTTCAGGGGTATAACATGATACAGTAATTCCTGCTATAGAAACCCGACTTTCTAGTACGTAGCACTGAGGACCCTTTGGGAACCTTGGGGCACGCAAATGTTCTCGCACTGTAGGTGACGAAGAGAACTCTGAAGGAGGTTTCCACTGTCGTATCTTCCGAGTTCCACCATTTGGCTGTCAGGAAAGGATCAAAGAATACGTGCTCGAGGCAGCCCACCCGCCCAGAAGCCTGCCCGGAGGATAATTGTACTGAGTATGGCTAGGCTTTCGTTTGATAAGCCACTAACACCACTTAAGACTTATTATATGCCCTAGTTCTGAAGTCCAGTGGACCTGAAAGATAAGTAAACCCTGAATTTCCGGACTCATGCCCGAGGCGGGTGTAGATCGCCGCAAAAAAGGCAAGAGATTAGGAAGTGGTCTGAACGACCAGACATCATGTCTCACATAGACCCCCATATAGCAATGCGCTAACATGACCCCAAACCCAGAAGACACTTAGTTATATACAACTCCTCACAGAGTCCTGATATGATCATCCTGCAATGAACCCTACCGAAACCTCCAGAAACTGATTTCAAACCCTCCTAAACCCTAAACCCT
>CAJNJA010022431.1:0-14571 GCA_905231915.1 Symbiodinium necroappetens | reverse complement strand
TTTTAGAGCCCAAATATAGTACGGCACCCTTATAAAAGGAACCCAAAATGGACCCTAATTTAGAAAACTACCCATACATACTATACTATACTGTAATAACATATACGATACTCTACTGTAATAGAATACACTGAAAGACGGCTTTAAAGCTTAATGTTTGGGTTTAGGGCTTAAAACTCCAGCTGGCTCCGACGGGCTATGTAAGATGGGTTTTGCCGGAATTGGTTCCCCTACGAGCTTCTCTAACTGGTTCCCTGTTTGGGGCTACATGAACAATGTTCATGGTTACTTCTTGTATCCCTTACCCTCCTTTTGGGCCCAAAAACCCTATTGTATAAGGCTTTTGGGCTATGTTGATGCTACGGGTCTTGGGTTGTATTACAACAAAAATGTAGTAAACCGGGACCCTCCAAGTACTCTCAAATAGGGGTATCTGGTCCCAAGTTAAGGGTGTTTAGGAAACCTGATAAAGCCGAAGGGCTACTAGAGCTACTCGAGCGCTCTTGCAGGGTTTATCGGGGAGCAAAGGGTCCAGCAGTATGGTAAGTTACCAAGCGTGCTTGGACCCTTGAAGGGAAACAGCCGTCGAACTTAGATTCAAGGGCGCAGCGGTTCAGGGGCTTCGGGTTCAGGGGTCGAGGGTGTCGAGCTTCAGTCGTGTGGGGTGTTTAGTGTTGAAGGTATAAAAGTTCAGGGCTGATGGGCTAACTTACATGGCAAAGCAGACAGTTTCCTACTAGTATACAGTAGACCCCAATACCCTCTCATAGCAAATAAGGCCTAAACCCTAATAAGCCCTAACCCTAATCCTCAAACCCTCAAACCCTAGAATCCTAAACCCTAATATTAATGAACCCCAAAACCCGAAAACACAGCTACATGGCTTGTGGTGAACTTGCTTTGAGGGCTCCCAGAGAGTGGGCCTCATCCGGCTCTGCAGGCGTCTGCACTTCTTCAATCGTCACCTGCAGGCTTCAGGGTGTAATGTAGGGGCCTCAATAGTTACCAATACTGCTTGTGGAGGTTCCTTATCGTAATCACAGAATAATGGGCCCAAAAATCCTATTCTAATTTTTCTAATTATGACGGCCCCTGTAGTATCTACGCACCCTTAAAAACCCTAAGGAACAGTATTCCTATCCCCGAAATGAAGCCCTCAGAGCAACCCGTCATCGACCACAGCATTTTGGAGTAAGAATTCTCATCCCCAGGAACCCTATAAATACCCTAAACCCTCGGCACTAAACCCCAGGCCCCCAATCCTAAAACCTAACCAAGCCCGAAACCCTGAGCCCAAGGCCCTAAACCCCAAAACCTATGCCAATCTCCTAGGCCCTACCTTGAGCTACCAAAAACCTACTGGTTTGTAGGACCCCTATAAATTCCATATTAGGGTTCATAATAATATTAATAAGGACCTACAAAAAAGTAGGTTATGGTAGTTTAAGGTACCCAGAGGCTCCATAGTACTTCCTTTTTGCCAGTACCTCATAGGATCCTAAATAAAAGCCACAAAAGGCAACTACTGTGGTTGATAATCTAAATCCTGCATGACGCGTAATACGGAAAATACCACAATTACCAAAGTTTAGGGTCCTTAAGGTAATGCAGGACTTTTATCATCAACACCCTAAACCCTAAACCCTAAACATGGAGCCTAAGGGTAAGGCCTAAACCCCAAGGAACCCGCTTTTTCTCTCCATGGCCTCGCCGCCAGCGGCAGATGCCAGGTCGGTGCCTCCGAGGGACTGGAGATTCGTCGAGACCTGGCACGGTTTAGGGTCTATAGGGTGCAGGGTTTAGGGCGGTTTAGGGTTGAGGGTGTAGGGTTTAGGGTTTAGGGGTTTTGGTTTAGGGTTTAGGGTTTAGGGTGTAGGGTTTAGGGTTTAGGGGCTTAGGTCTTTGAGGACTAAAGGCTCCCTTTGAGGGTGTTGAAGGCTCAGGAGGTTTAGGGCTTGGGCTTTAGGGTTTAGGGAGGCGTTGAAGGGTGTCCTCAGGGCTTCAGGGTGTGGGGCTTCTGGGCCAACAGCACCCCCCCACCGAATAAGGGCTCTATAGAGTTGTAGAAGGGATTCGCAAGGGTGGGATAAAGGTCGTGTATCAGAGACGGAGAAGCCACAAGCCCCCAATTGAGGAACAAACCCTTCAACCGCATCAAGGATCCCTCGTCTGTCTAAAGTTTAGGTGCTTAGGGGCCTTTAAACCCTAAATCCCCCCCCCCCTCCCCAAAAGCCTAAACCCTAAACCCCTAAACCCTAAACCATCACCCCCCAGCCCCTCCAACTCCCAACCACCGGTGTGTGCACCTGGTTCAGCTCAGAGGTCTGCGCATTTAGCGCCTCAGTTCCTGCACACCCAAAGGCTCCATGTACCCATATAGTATATACCTAGGCCTTAAAGGGGTGCCTATATAGGTACTTTAGGGTCTAAGTATATACTATATGGGGACATGGAGCCATTGGCACAGGGCATTTTGGGCTTACCATTGCGGGGGGTGTATTCATGGATTTAAGGAGTATCCAGGGTTTAGTTTAAAGGTTTAAGGGGAGTTTATGGGTTTTAGTGCTTCTGGGTTTAGGGTTTAGGGCTTAGGGCTAAGGGCTTAGGATTTATGGGTTTAGGGTTGATACGGTTTAGGATTTAGGGTTTATGGCTTCAGGGCTTCAACTTCCGGTTTAGGGTTCCGGGCGCTCTCAGGGCCCTTTTCTGTCTCCTTTCCTTCCGCTCCGGTACGCAGGAGTTAAACCCTAAAGCCCTAAACCCCTAAAACCCACAAACCCTAGAATAGAACCCTAAACCCTAAAACCCTAAAACCCCGAAAGTCCTAAGCCCTAAAACCCCTAAACCCTTACACTCTCCGAGGCTCTGCACCTGTAGATCCGGAGTTGCCACCCGAAGCAGCTGCAGCCTGAGCCGGAGGATCCAAAAAGGAGATCCCTTTGAGTTTAGGGTTTAGGGGTTTAGGGTTTTAGGGTTTAGGGCTTTAGGGTTTAGGGGTTTAGGGGGCCCCCTTGCCTAGGCGTATTTAATTTGGCCTCTAAGGTGCGAGAGAAGCCTGGCAAGACCTCAGCCTCTCCGTGGGATCGGCCTCTGATCATGGGGTTTGGGGTTTGGGGTTTAGGGTTTAGGGTTTGTGTTTAGGGTTTTAGGGTTTTAAGGTTTAGGTTTTAGGGTTTAGGGACAGACAAGGTCCCGGCTACGAAAGCATAACATGATGAAACAAAGGACCCAAGTTCACTGCATTTTGTGACGTCACCACTCCCTGCGTATTTGCGTATTCTGGATCAACCTGCCATGCTACGAAACGGGGACAAAGCACACTAAGCTACAACAACCCCCCCATAGAACCTATGAGCTTTGATACAAGAAACCTGACAGTCCCCAAAGCCTCTATGAGACGTATCGAACCCTTCAAAACCCCTATGAACCAGAATGAACTTTGATACAATGCGGGTTTTAGGGTTTAGGGTTTACAAAAAAAACCTAGAAGTCCTAATCCCTAAACCCTAAATCGTCAGAAGTCTCGAAGACACCTCTTACGAGACGTCTCGCCCGGGGATCCCGGCTGCATCTGGCGAGGGTTCGATGGACACGTCCAGTGCCGTGGAAGAAACCACGGCCAGGCGACGACCTTCCGAGTCTTTCGGTTGAGGGGAGTTGGGTTTGGGGGTTTAGGGGTTTAGGGTTTAGGGTTTAGGGTTTAGGGTTTGGGGGTTTAGGAGCTTAGGGGTTTAGGAGTTTAGGAGGGGTTTAGGGGATTCGGGGTTTAGGGTTTGGGGGTTTAGGAGCTTAGGGGTTTAGGAGTTTAGGAGGGGTTTAAAGGATTAGGGGTTTAGGGTTTGGGGGTTTAGGGGTTTAGGGTTCAGGGTCTAAGGGTTTCAAATTTAGTAGGTTCGACAACTTGCGGATTTGGCTTGATATCTTGGGTTTACCCTAGAAGGCTCTACGGACTCACATTTCAAATCTTCGGGGCCCAAAGACCATACTATGGCCGAGTTCTCTGAAGTAGGGGTGTCTTTTTATAAGGGTGCCGGACTATTTTGGGGGACCTAGAACGGAACCCGAACTTAGAGAACTGCCCCTCTGCTGCGCAAGGGTTTTTGGGCCTCTGAGCCTCTTGGAGTTAGATGTGCACGGGTTTCAGGGTTTCGGGCTTATGGGGTTTAGGGTTTAGTGGCTTATGGGTTTAGGGGCCAGCCCAAGATTCAAAATGTAACTTTCGGTCAAAACTCGGTCAAAACGTTTCGCCCAAAACGTTATTGGCACCCAAACCCTGAACAATTTCTATAAACCCCAAACCCACAACCCCAAACCCACAACCCTAAACTTGTAGAGCAGTCGGAGCCTGGCGTTTTGCAGCCGCCTGGGGCGCACATCCTCGGTGCAGCGGAACGCGAACACGAGCTCCATTGCTTGTCATGTCTGTTGCAAAATCTAAGGTACCCTATATGTACCTTGAAGGATCCCTAGAAAGGCCTAAGGGTTCATATTAGGGCCCGTACTTCTAACCTTAGACAAAACCTTAGAAGGCTTGTAAGCCCTATGGTCCAAGGTGTTAGGCTTAACGCTTGGACGTTCACCCTGAGCATCAAAAAGAGCCCAAAAGCCTTATATAATAGGGTCTTTGGGCCCAAAAGCCTCAAAATATGAGTCCTTTACCCTCACCCAAACCCTAAACCCTAAACCCCTAAACCCTAAAGCCCTTAAAGCCCTAAAGCCCTAAAAATATGAGTCCCTTGAGGGTAAGGGTCAGGGTTTAGGGCGGGGCTTATCTCGACTCCATCACTGCAGCGCAACTTCCGCGGTCGCACCAATCCCTAAAGCAGCGGTTTAGGGTTTATAGGGTTTAGGGTTTAGGGTTTAGGGTTTAGGGTTTAGGGTTTAAATAGGGTTTAGGGCTATAGGGTTTAAATAGGGTTTAGGGCTTAGGGTTTAGGGCTATAGGGTTTAAATAGGGTTTCGGGCTTAGGGTTTAAATAGGGTTTAGGGCTTAGGGTTTAGGGCTTAGGGTTTAGGGTTTAGGGTCTAGGATCTAGGGTTTAGGGCCTAGGCTTCTGCTGGGATCTGCTGCCTCCAGGCCGGACCTGCATGTAGCCCCCAGGTAGAAAGAACGTCAGGTATAGAAGCCTTCCAGGAACCGAATCCTAAACCCTAAGTTTAGGGTTTAGGGTTTAGGGTTTAGGGTTTAAACCCTAAACTCGAAACCCTATAATTCGTGTAGATGCATACAGCTTAAATGCTCAGGGGACTTGGAAACTCGGCTTGTGAACATCGTTGCTACAGGCATAATTACCCAGAAGCTACTGTTAACCTATCTACTGAGTCTTCTGATCCTCCAGACAGATTTGGCTATGAACCCGAAGCCCTGGAGTCCTAAATCCCCGAGTGAACACCTAAAGCTCTAATCCCCAATCCGAATCCCCAAAACCCCAAACAAAACCTAACAACCCCGAACCCTAAATCCCTCAAACCCTAAAGCTAATTCACTTAAACCCTTCAAGCCCTTAAGGCCCGTACTGCAGGTGCCTTCATACTTAGAACGGAGTTCTGGGCTCCTTTTTTAGTACTACGTCTGATACGGAACCCTAAGGAAGGAAGACTATTGGTGATTATTCGGGAACGAAAAAACTCTAAACCCTAACACCCTAGAACCCTAAACCTAAAACCCTACAGCCCTCAACCCCAAAACCCCAAAGCCGTAAAACCCTAAAGCCCCAAACCCTAAAGCCCTAAACCCTACAACCCTAAACCCCCAAAGCCCTAAACCCTAAAACCCTAAAACCCAAAACCCTAAAAACCCTCAAGCCCTAAAACCCGAAAGCCCTAAAACCCAAAACCCTAAAACCCTAACGCCCTAAACCCTAAAACCCTGAAGCCCTAAAACCCTAAAACCCGAAAACCCAAACCTCCTGAGCCTTCCCACTCGTCGGAATCCTCCGAAGGATCGATGTCCGCCTGCAAGCGTTGGCGCTCAAGGACTTTAGGGTTTGAGGGTTTTAGGGTTTAGGTTTAGGGCTTTAGGGCTTTAGGGGCTTTAGGGTTTAGGGGTTTAGGGTTTAGGGTTTGGGTGAGGGTAAAGGACTCATATTTTAAGGCTTTTGGGCCCAAAGACCCTATTGTATAAGGCTTTTGGGCTATGTTGATGCTAAAGGCTAGGGTCTAGGGTGGATGGGGCCTAGGGGAGCTACAGGTAAACCTTCGGGAATGTGTAGGGTTTTGAGTACCCCCTCAAATAGCTTAATTTTTGGGGGCAGATCTAGGGATTAACCTAGGGGCTATGGTACCCAACAACTCTCTTCTTCGAGAACGGGACCCCCCAAAAAGTTCAAACCGTTGTAAGTTGTAACGTAGACCAAACACTTCAAGGCACAAAGATTCAAGTGATCTCATTGGCTATTTAAGCAAAAGGCTAAAAGCTATCTACTTTACTACTGGGGCAAGCTTTGGCTTGATGCACTCGAAATCTGAAGAGGTTGTTATGCTTGTTGCAGGGGCTTATAAGTCGTTGGTAAGTTTTGTTTTTCAATGGCGGGGGGGGGGGTCTGGCAGAGGAACATGCGAGATCCACAAGGGCTATATTATAACTATATAAGGTGTGGGTCTTCTTATCAAGGGGGAAGCCTTCGGGCTGTACCATTGCAGAATTTCATGAGGGCTGAAAGGTGATATTGCAAATTTTACTCATCTCTATGTTATGCGTCAGAAGCTGGAAGATCATGTATCATCACGCGCCAGGGGTGGAGTGTAGAGAATCCCAGCACGCAGTATCCTTTGTCCACGTTGCAAGTTTACCCTAAACCCTGGCCCTAAACCCTAACCCCTAAACTCTAAACCCTAATCCCTAAAACCCCAAACTCCTAAACCCTAAACTCTAAAACCCAAAACCCAAAACCCCTAAACCCGTAAACCCCTAAACCCTAAACCCAAAGGAAGCCCACACCAAAGCCCCAAGCATCTTCTCGCCGGAAGCTTCTGACGAAACACTCCCCGAAAACCCCTGCACTGGTTCCCCGTTGGGGTTTAGGGTTTAGGGCTTTAGGGTATTAAAACATGGCATGTTTAATCCTTCTGGGGTTTTAGCATAACAAAAAAACAACATTGTAGCCAACAGGGACCTTTTTGGAATTTAAGAAACAAAAAAGTAAAATTGTACAGGGACCTTTTTGGATTTTATTACAACAAAATGTAAAATTGTAGCCAACAAGGACCCAGCAAACCCTAATGCCGTGGTTCTTGCATTCGGCCTCCGTCGTGGCGACCAGGCCCAGCCGACGCCGGACCTGTACCGCAGCCACCTGGGGTTGAGGCTTAAGGCTTATAGGCTTTAACGGTTAAGGTTTAGGGTTTAGGGTTTAAGGTAAAGGCATAAGCTTTAGGGTTGCAGGTTTCAGGGTTGCACTTCTTTCTCGATTTGTGTTTCGGTTTCAGGATCCAGGTGTTTCAGGTGCTGGCTTCAGCTGTTAGGCAAAATGCGGTGCAGGCTTTTCAGAGCATGGCAAAGTCCATCTCAGACCTCTCTGGGACTTAATTATCTCGGATAAAAACGTATGTTGCCACAACCGTGCGAGTCAAACCTCCCAGCCACTTCTTCCCCGTTCCCTGAGAGAATCACAAAATCCCAAGCCCAATTCTCTGACATAAGCCTATCGCCCCATAGACAGGCACAGCTTCCTCCCAACCGAAACTCCAAACCCACACACCAACCTCCGAACCTAGACCCTAAACCCTAAACCCCTAAACCCGAAGCCCTAAACCCCTGAACCCCTAACCCAAAACCCTAAACTCCAAACTCTCAACCCTAAACTCTAAACGCGAAAACCTAAACCCAAACCCCACAGTCGACGGGACAAAAACTACCCGATAAACCCTATACCAGCCTCGTGTCACCCCTGTTAAGCCTTCGAGCATTCCAAGGACCCGGGCTACAATGCGTTCCGGTGGGATTCCCAGTAAAATCGCCAGGTTCGTCTGGAACTGCTCGGCGTTGAACTCCTCGATGCTGATCCTGGCTGGAACGCTTTTGGGGGGATGGAGGTCTTAAGGTCCCAGGATTCAGGGTCTTAGGGCTCAGTTCTGGGAGGAGGGTGTTGGGCTTCTAGTGCGTAGGGACTAATTAGCGTCCTTAGCTCTGTGGGGCACGGCTTGTAGTGTTGTGGCTTGAAGGAAAGTGAAACAAGGTGTCGACGTCATCTGCCCTGTAGAAGCTCACAAGACCTGTTAAAGCCTAAAGTATAAATATTAGTAATAACAATACTAATAATACTACTAATAACAACAATAACAACAACAGTAACAGTAACGAGAAAAAGGCACCTTAGGTCCCTGTGCGTTCCTCGAAGCCGAGCGCCAGGCTCAATGTTCCTGAATCAAGGACTAGAAAGTAAGTTATACCAGGAACCCCCAAGAAGATTTAAGGTATATTCCTTAATTAAGCCCTAACCCTAAACCCTAAACCAGAAAAAAACCCTAAACCCTAAACCTTAACGGTAAGGGATACTGGAGTCTCTGGAGAGCCAGGCTCAATTTTCATCTTCAGCTTTACCTAGTAATAGATAAAAGCACTTTAGGTCCCTAAACCCTAAACCCTAACGTTCCCCAAAGCAGAGAGCCGGGCTCAATGTTCATCTTCTAAACCCTAAACCCTAAACCCTAGACCCTAAGAAGCAGAGAACCAGGCTCAATGTTCATCTTCAGCTTCACCGTCGGCGTGCGGCGGACGACCAGGTCACGCTGGGCCTCGGGCTCAGGGCTTGAAGCCGGGTTTCAGGGCTTAGGGGCCCTAAGGGGTTTAGGGTTTTAGGGCGTAGGGGTTTAAGGGTTGCATTGAAGCCGGGTTTAGGGGCGCAGGGGTTTAGGGTTTAGGGTTTAAGGCTTAAGGGCTTAAGGCTTGCAGGGTTTAAGGGCTTGAAGCCGGGCTTTTGATGGCATAGGGGTTTACCCTGGGCATCAACATAGCCCAACAGCCTTATGTAATAGGGTCTTTGGGCCCAAAAGCTGAAATATGAGTCCTTTGAGGGTAAGGATGAGGGGTTTGGGGGTTAGGGGTTTAAGGGTTTGGGGTTTAAGGGTTGTGCGGCTTAAGGGGCTTAGCATGAGCCTCGGCGCTGTTTGCTTGTGGCTCTACGGGCTAATACTACCGAGGTTGCGAGCACAAAGAGCATGTGTTGAGAGGCTTCTGGGGCTTTTTTCTAACGGGCCTATGGATTTAGGGCTGAGGGTTTAGGGGTGCTTGCAGACATGTTTTGGATTTAGAGTTTGTGTTCGGTGATTGCGTTTGGTGGTTCAGGATTCGGGGAGTGATTTATGAGCAGTTCTGAGGGGCGTGTATGTACGCGTGTATATGTATATATATATATATATATGTTACATATGCAAATGTAAAGCACCTTGGCAAGCAATGACTGAGGTTTGGATTTCGGGGCAGTTGGCACCATAGGTTCCACACCTTCGGCAAGCAATGACTAGGCGTGGCACCATAGATTCCAGAAGTTTGCTTGGAATTTAGGGAAGATTCTGTACCATGTGTATGTTGGGGTTTGAGGGTGGGTCTTGTGTAACCCATCGTATCCATTATAATTCGTTTTGCGGGATAGTAATCCAGTTTGTTTCATGGGTAGGACCCGAGAGAAAGACAAGTTACCCGAACGAGGAACTACAGTTCACACTATAGGTACACCTAGACTAGGTATACCATTGAGTAAATCCCAACGCACAGCAAGAGGTCGCACAATCGATGTTCTAATGTCTGGTATGCCGTTTTGAAGCTGTTGCTGTAAGCGGGATTGTTGCAGTGTATCCGAAATCTTAAGGCAAAGGCTGACATATCGTATGAGGTTGTAATGTTGTTTATTCAAGAGTTGAACATGTTTCCCTAAACCCTAAACCCTAAGCCCGAAACCCTAAGCCCTAAGCCCTAAACCCTAAACCCTAAGCCCTTATTGAAGCGCCTTATGGGATTCCTGTAAGGTCTTTTCCTGGCGTTGATGAAGCAGGGCCTGATGAACCGGACTAGGGCTTCTTCCCCGGACCCGTTGATTCTTCACACTACAGTGCTCTTGTAAGCATCATAACCCTAAACCCTAAAGTTTACCCTAAAGCCCTAAACCCTAAAACCCTAAAGCCCTAAACCCTAAAGCCCTAAACCCTAAACCATAAGCATTCCGACCCCTTCCTAAGATCTCTGCAGCCCGACAGACAGCCCTAAATCCGTAAACGCTCGAACCCGGAAGCCCTTAGCTGGCAAGTTTAGGGTTTAGGGTTTAGGGTTTGGGGCTTTTAAGGTTTAGGGTTTAGGATTTATAAGGTTTAGGGTTTAGGGTTTAAAATAAGGTTTAGGGTTTAGGGTTGAGGGTTTATAAGGCTTAGGGTTTAGGGTTAAGGTTTATTAGGTTTATAGGGTTTAAGGGAATGTCCGACCATGTAAGCCTGAGCCCCACATCCGTTCACTCTGGTGGGCCACAGTTCCTCCAACTGTAACTCTGGCTCTCCCAGTTGGCTCTTCCGCCCGGCAAGCAAGTCTTTCGGGGTGATGATCACGTCCTCGCCGGTCTCGGGGTCACGGGCCTTCTCCTCCTTCTGGTACTCCAACTCCTCGGGGGCGAACTCTTCGCCGCGTTGGCGAACAATTCCAGTCTGCCGCATCAAAAACCGGGCTGCAAGGTTGTCATTACCAGGAAGGGGGCCCTTCTTATTCCTAGACTACTGGGGATTGCCCCCAATAGTGCTCAAATGCCTGTCCTACCTGCTCTCGGAGGGGCAAGTCCCCAATCCAACAGCCCCTAAACCCTAAACCCTAAGTCCAACAGCCCCTAAACCCTAAACCCTAAACCCCCCCTAAACTCGAAACCCCCTAATCCCTAAAACCTTAAAAGACTGCCTCAAAGCCCTGGGATCCCACCAAAGCCCGTACTGCCAGCGTTCGCAGAATGTAAGCCGCCTATTACAGTCTAATTTTCGGCCTCTCAGTCACAAAAACCAAACTTCAAATTCAGTGAATACACCCTCCCCCTTTTGCCATAATCCCTAAACTTAACTCCACAACTCCTCCTTTAACTCCGAAGTGGACACCCCCTCGCCCTTGCTGAGCGGGCTGCATTAAAGCCTTCCTGTGATCCACGCAAGGTGATGTACAAGCCTTGGCAGGATTCGCGATCCGAAACAAGGCTGTTCAAGAACACACGAGAATTCCCCATGCTGTAGTTGAAGGTTGGTACAGTACCTAAATGAAGCAGACAGTTCTCCTTTAAGTCTCATTTAACACAGTTGGGTTTGGCACTCGCCATCATGTATCCCCGACGTGAGTATGAGTAACCGGAGGTCAGAACCTTTGCCGGCCGTCGGGATTTCCGGGTAACAAGGCTGCTGATCTTAGGGGCTGAGTACCTTAGCCCCAAAAAGGTTAACCTTTTGAATTATAGTAGGATGATACAAACCCAAAATTGTTAAAGGTTACCTACTCAGCCCCTAAGTGATTTTGGAGGTAGAGCTGAAGAGGTTGAGAGTTTGACCGTCTGCAGGGCTTCTCAAAGGAGTTCGACGGATATATCCTAGTTGTATCAGGGTTTAAGCTTAAACTGTAGAACCCTAAACACTGCAGTACCCTAAGCTTTGTAGAAGCTACAACGGGAAGTGCATTTTGAGATAGAATGGAGGGTGCAGAGTCGAAACTCCAAACACCGCTTCGAAGCTTGAACAGGCAAACGACCCTGCGCTTTGAAGGCCGCTCCAAAAGCGTTTTTGGCAAGGGCTTTTTTTTTTGCAGCATTCGCAAAGCATTAATTACAGTACTATACAAGGTCATATAGGGGATGAAAACCATCATAGCGCAATCTTGAACCCAGGGCATGCTCAGAAATACAGGGCCCGCCAATTTAGTGTAGAGTGTGCCGTCTTGGGTTGGGGTTCTGAGGGGTCTTCTCAGGGCAGTTGCTGCAAGAAAAGCTGCAGCCTCGGACCGGGCGAGTGGGTTTCTGGCGGCTTCTTATTGTGGTAGGGCGACGTAAAAGTCACGGGGTATTGTGGGTTACCCCTTCGGCTACAGCCTTTGAAATAGCAGAAGAACTAACACGAACAGTCCGGAGAATGCTGGAGTGAAAGGATCACAAAGATGTCGGCAACCGCAGGAAACACAAGCCAAGACGCAGACATCGACACGGCATCACGGACTGCATTCACTGCCAATAGCAGCGACACCACAACCACCACCACCACCACCACCACCAACCCACCCATGACAACCAGCACAAATACCACCACCAACAACAAAGTTGCGGCCGTCGCCGCCACCACCACCACCGCCGCCACCACCACCACCACCACCATCACCACCACCACCACCACCACCACCACAATAACCACCACCACAATAACCACCACCACCACCACCACCACAATAACCACCACAGGTACCGCAATTAGTTACCACAACCACAATGACGACCACAAGTACCATCGCCAGCAGCAGCACCACCACCACCAGCACAGGCACCGGCACAAGCAGCAGCACCACCACCACCACCACTACAACCACCCCCGTAGAATAGAGACGACGACGCACATCAGGAAAGCCAAATGCTTAGGAAAAACCTATCTGACCAATAGTCTGCATTGTAGTGTGGCTGCTGAAGGTTTCTGAGCTCGCTGCGGAGTGCTTGAGCATCCACGACGTGCGCACCGTGCCTGGCAATGCATTAATTAACAGTCTTTAGGGTGTAGGGTCTAGTCTTTAGGGTTTAGGGGTTTAAGGCTTTAGTCTTCAGGGATTAGGGGAGACTTTAGGGTTTGGGGGTCTCGTTCGCATCTTGCAAAGGCTTGTATGTGCTGCGGGAACTAAGCACCAAAACCCCGCGAATCGTAACCTCCAAGCACTAGTTACAGCAACTGCCGGACGACATGGCCCCCTAAACCCTAAACCCTAACAAATTTGTCCTAGCCCGACACGCCGTAGCGGAAAGAAGACCTACGGTTGATGATATAAAGCCTGCATTACCCATAGTAAGGAATATGCCATAATTCCCACAGTTTGGGGTCCTTGAGGTAATGCAGGATGTATATCATCAACAAGAAGCCCTAAACCACAAAACCCTAAACCCTACGGTAATGCATGATTTATGTCATCAACAGTCGCCTAGTTCAGAGGAGTTAGTCTCAGTCTTCACACCTCATCCTTAAACCTCATAATTTGTTGTTCTTCAAGCCCTAATTAACGTAACCCTGAACCCCAAACCCTAAAACTCTAAACTCTAAACCCTAATCCCTAAAACCCTAAACCCTTAAGCCCCAAAACCCTAAACCCCTGACATAGATTAACTTAGCCCTATAAACCCTAAGGCCTGATTCCTCAATCTTCGCCCCCGGGCCTGGCCAACCTTGAAAGGACCCAAACCTTGAAGAACACCACGGCTTAACGCAGGGGCCTTAATAATTAGAATAGGGTTCCCTTTCAAGGGATAAGGGTCAGTAGAAAGGTTCTGTAAGGGTATAATGTAGGGGCCTTAGTATTTATTGTTTCTGGGCCCTTATGTTATATTTTAAAATACAGAGTACCCCCCAAAAAATGATATGGGTTAATTATTCTGGCCCCTATTGTACCTGTCCATGGACCCTGAACTCTAGAATCTCAACAGACCTCAGATGAGTAAAGTTTAGTGGTTTGTTTAGGTTTAGTGTCAAAAATGGGTAAAGTTTAGTGGTTAGTTTAGGGTTTAGGGTCAAAAAGGGTAAAGTTTTGTGGTTTGTTTAGGGTGCCGACTAAGGGACCCTGGCAATATAGACCATGCGCAGTGGGAATCTTATTACAAGCACCGATACAGCCAGGACGCCCAGTGTACGAACCCTGCATACAGTTCCGAAGTTGACATTTGTCATGCATACTGCTCTCTTGCTATGTTACGTTATGTCATGTCACGGCATTCTACACCCTGAACCCGAAACCGCTACACCCGTAAACCCCCAAAACCCCAAAACCCTAAACCCCTAAACCCCTAAACCCCTACACACTACACCCTAAACCCTAAACCCCTACACCCCTAAACCCCAAAAGCCCTGACTGGTATATCTCCACATCAAAAGAACCGCCCGTCCGAAATGCAGCCGAGGCGGCTCGTCGTCCAGAGTTGGCTTTCGTCCCTCGCTTGTCGGGCGGTTTAGGGATTAGGGTTTAGGGGTTAGGGTTTAGGGTTCAGGGTGTAGGGTTTAGGGTTAAGGCTTAGTAGTCTAAGGTTGCAGGCTTAGTAGCTTAGGGTTTAAGGCTTAGTAGTTTAGGGTTTAAGGTTCAATGCTTAGTAGTCTAGGGTTTAGGGTTTACGGCTCAGTAGTTTAAGGTTTAGGGTTTAAGGCTTAGTAGTTTAGGGTTGTTTAATGCTTTGTAGATTCGGGTTTAGGGTGTAAGGCTATACTGCAATACACCTCAAACACCTATTCCAGTATTCAACTGATGCTTCAGGACCCTGTATGAAAACCTGCAAAGCCGTTCAAGGAACGATATTACTCCCCTGATAGGAACCATATTCTAATCATTCAGACCCCACTATTACAACTTCATAACCCCAACCTTCACAGAGCCATCATAGA
>CAJNJA010022420.1:0-32444 GCA_905231915.1 Symbiodinium necroappetens | reverse complement strand
GGCAGGCGTGAAGATAAATCAATCACCGAGGGCATTCCTGCTTGCTGCGCCTGTGGGACGACCGGAGCTTCTTGTGGGCACTGCTGCGTAGGAGGAGGTCGATACGGCGGTCGATCTGGCAGTTTGTCCTTGATCTCCGTCAGCACCACTGACAGCTCCTGCACTACTGTACCAAGTTCCTGCACAGCGCTGTCTGTATTGCGGGCCAGCTCCAGCATGGGGGTGATGCCAGGGCTGTCTGCGGGAGGGGCCCCAAAGGCCGCCTTCAACTCAACCATGGCGTTCTGTAGTGCTTCTGTGGCCTTGATGAGGTTGCGGAGTTGCCCTGCTTCCTCTCTGGCGTATGTCTGAGTGGAACCCATAAGGCTCCCAACTTGCTGCTGGAGGTTTTCCACCCTCTCCCTGAACAGAGATTCTGTACGATCCAATTTGTCCGGCATGTTGTCGATCTTGGCGATGGCACTCTGCAGGCGGGGGATAGCCTCTTCCAGCTTGTCAAGGGTCGTCGTGCTTTGTGTGGCAGCCGTCTTGACGACCGCTTCCAGGGCTGCCTGGACCGAGTCCATCTTGCTCTTCAGTGCACCATCCAGTGTGGCAAAGCGGGCTTGTTCCGCCTTGCTCGCCCCTTGTACACTAGGCACGATCGTGTCTACCACCTTCTGCATCGCGCCTAGCATGTCCTGGATTTCCTGAATTTCCTTGAAGAGGCCGTTCAGCTTGTCCACACGGGGAAGCAAGTCCTTGAGGGGGAAGACGATGTCCGTGATCTTCTCCAGGGCCGCATCGACGACTTGAAATCGCCGAGTAAGGCGGGTGTTGGTGTCCTGCAGAGCCGAGTCCAATGCATCAATCTTCAGGTGCAACGTCGAATTCGCTGAATTCATCAATTCACTCAGCATTGCAGAAAGCTTGTCCACCAGGCCCATGTCTCCCATCCTTGCAATATCTCCCATCTTGGACTCGACGATGCGCAGGACCTCTTCAATGATGAAGTCCACCACTTGCTGTGGCAGTGTTGTGCCCGACCCCGGGGCCAATGTTCCGCCGGCAATCGTGGTTGCTTGAGTTCCGGCCGTCGTTGCAGCTTGAGTAGACACATCATGGTCCGTCGTGTTCACTCCCTGGCTCGCTGGAGGGCCATGGGCCGAGGAGCGGAAGAACCTTCCACGTCGGCGCCAGAGCATCTTCAGGCACTGAATCGCAGCGAGTGCAGCGAAGAACATCGCAACATATGTCCACGTCAAGGGAGTCGCCTGCCAAAGTGCTTCGGCTTGCTCCATGACCGTGGCCTTGAGGACCACCCACAGAGAGGGCATCTCAGTGGAAGACGGCCTGGGGGGGACACGTTCCATGTCGGATGTCGTAGGCGAAGGCAGGGAGTACTGACTACTCTAGCTCGAGCACTGCAGATCAGAGTCAATGATGTCGGAAGGCCGCACACCAAGGTTGAATTCAGGTGATGGACATCGCGGTGCCTAAGCTGATTGTAACCTGGCTTCCAGTGTCTGTGCCTCAGAGATGACAGACAGCGCACGGGGTATGTTGCACACTCCATGCACTTACCTCATGTAACTTACCATTGACTGAAAATAAACTTCGAATTCGGGCCACATCTCCAAAGACTCAGATAAATTCTCAAACAAATTCAATTCAGGCAAGGAGCCATGCAGGAGTGAAACATGCTGAACATGGACATGCAGAACGTGCACATGCAGGTGGCACAAACAGTATGCAGTACGCAATACTTCTTCTGTACAAGGCAAAGCCTTACGTACACCTAGTAGTGCGAGGGCTCAGTCATCCTTCCAGAATACATACGACGTCACTGTCTTCATGCGAGGTTGCTCCAGCTGTGGAGTCATCTGAAGACAAACAGATGTGCAAGGGTCCTCGCGTGGGCTTAAGTTGGCACTCGCCCCAGAGGCCTGCCCGTGGGGGGCCCGTAGGGGTGCCTGCGTGAAAGCCATATTCTCGGAGGCTTTTCTGCAGTCCTCCGGAACCTGGGGGAGAAGGCACACAATCCACGCTGTCATCTACCAAAGGTGGCGGCATAAACCCCAAACAGCGCAAAGCATCGATGTCCTCAGCACTGAGTTTGTTCCCATCCAAGTAACAAAACCCTAGAGGTTCCTTCCAGGACCGACGCGTGCCATAAGGTCCTTGCGTTGAGTCTGTATCGATGTCCACGTAGGATGGTCCCACGGCGGGACACTCCATCTGGGCAGCGGACCACCTCATCACCGTTGGGGGCCTCAACCCAGGTGCCTCCAGGTGCTCCCTTGGAAAGATTGACAAGGAGAGTGGGCATCGAGGTATTGCGCACATCGTTGTGGGGAGGCTTATCCACATCAACCTGAACTTGTATTGCAAGAAAGAAGTCTCCAGGGAACTCTGAGGCCAGAAACGCCGTGAGCAGCTTCGTGGTTTCAGGGTACGCTCGGGAGAGCACTCTGACTCCCGCTTTCACTCTCACGAATGCCCCTAAGGCAACAGGTCCACCAACTTCCTTAGCAAGCGAGCTTGCCACTTCCAGCACCTCAGGGTAGCCCGGTTCTCCATGATGAAGAAGGTGCATTGCATGTGCTTCGATTGACATGTTCTTCACTGAGGGGGATGAGCTCTCTACCACTACAAACTGCACACAGCAGGAATATCATGGACGTCCTGCCCCCCCCTCCCTGGTCCCCACTTACTCCTACCGAAGAAAAGGACAGCTGTCCCTAAGCGCATCCGCGAGTTGCTGGGCACCTTCACAAAAGTAGGCATGGGAGAAGTCCAAGGTCCTAACCAGGTACTTGCTGTGCTGCGGTACAAAGGCCGCACTATTAAGGAGACGACACCACCGGCTTTCCTCCTTAGGGGGGGGTTCCAAGAAAAGACGTTGAATTCCCTGCCGGTCCAGGAGGTTTAACGCCTCAGTGGCATCTGCCAACAAGGGTAGGGGGACATGCCGATGGAAGACTGCTCGATGCAGGTATTGTGGGGGCAAAACGACGCTACCTGCTTGTCCAAAGTGTTGACAAATTCCAAGAACCTTGTAGGCCAGCCTGAGAACTGCAATACTGCGCGCCAACAGGGTATCATTAGATGCATTCACTTGTACCAGCACAACCTGATTCAAATGGGATCCTGACATGCAAAGTATCATGCACTGATTGCCGTGGGTCTTGCCCCAGAGAAAAAGACCTGGATTTGTAAGACATGCAGGTTGAATTACGTGCATAGCAACTCCGTAGGGCTCTTCGAGGAAATCCTTGGAGGGTCGCAGCATGCAATCCAAGATGCCTTTCTTGTTCCTAACAATAAGAAGCTGCCTGTCATACAGGTACTCGAAGGTCGCCAGTCCTTCCACATCCTTGTCAATCCAGTGATTCACCCATTGGGTACAATGGTTGCTCCATTGGGTCCTGTCGCGAGCAAACTGTTCCCAATACGGGATCGCGGCTGCCCAAGGCCACGTAGCGTACACTCGTTGTACCCTGCGTATCATGAGATCAGAGAGCCATGCTGGTCTGAGATTGGGGCCAATCAAGGCGCTGCTGCAAAAATTGAGAAGGCGCTTCATAGGCTGGCGGTGGGGGGTCCTCGAGAGGTGACCTAGGTATTGCCATAAGCGCTTGAGCCATGTAACCCGCCAGTCTGGACCACCATTGTGTTTACACACCGTTTTTACTGCACGACGACGTGACACAACGTTTTCCACCCAGGTTAAGAGCGGATCTGTTGATACCCTGAGGAGCGATAGTAAAAATGTGGTTTTAGCAGCCTCCAGACGCCTGAGCATGGTACGGGTGGGTACCATAACGGGCGAGGCCCACGCCCATTTAGCCGTTATAAAGGTCTCAAAGATATGCAGGCGCACCGAGATGGGGGCTTCACCCGCATCCATGATTCGTTTGAAGCCATAATACGCCTTGCTCGTCCTTCGCATGAGGTGCGACATAATGCTTTGTACATTATTGGTATGAGCCAGCGGAATGCCGAGGAAGACCAAGGCACTCTCTACTTGCAGAGGCAGCGCTCGGCCTCGTAACCAAATTCCTGGATGGCTCCCATCATGCAGGCTCATGACACGGCTTTTGTCCGGATTAACAGACAGTCCTATGGTAGCCAAAACGTCAACTACTTCTTGGAGCTTAAACTGGAGAGCGACCGGAGTGTCTGCAAACAACATGATGTCGTCGGCGTAAATGATGAAATGCGGAAGACCTAGATTGGGACATGTCCAACCTGGAAACAGTTCATCAAAACGGTCAGACAAAGGAGAAAGGAAGTAGTCCATGACCCGAGAGAAGACATCAGCTGAGTATGCAGTCCCCTGCATAAGCCCCCGACACAGGTCGATGCTGCGGGTCTGCCCCGCCAGGGACAGCTCAACCCTTGTACCGCTGAGTAGTTTGTAGAGGACATCGCATTCCTTGGCGGGCTGGCACCTGAGCAGCCACACCAAGACGGCTGCCTGGCTAAGGCTGTCAAACGCCGCTCTAATGTCTATTTTGGCAACGTATGCCGATCCCTTCACCTGTCTTAGCAGTTGCATCGTGCTCTGAGCCGCCATAACCCCATCTGCGGCTTGCACCCCTGGTCTACATCCGATTTGGTGGCCCGAATATTCAGGGGCCTTTTTGTGAACGCGGCGCATTAGCACTTTAGAGAACACTCGACAGAGAACGGGGGTGAGGCATATCGGACGAAGGTCTTTCGGCTGAGAGGGTCGCGCTGTCTTTGCCAGGAGAACAATCCTTCCTTTCTTCCATGAGTCAGGAAGTGGTTGATCCCCTTGAATTAGCTGGGTGAAGTAACGCGGAATCCGCCCCTGCTTGTCCTGCTGGAGTAAATGCTGGATGCCTTCATAAGTAACCCCATCGAGGCCGGCGCTCACCCCATGCCTAGCTCCTTGAAGAGCTTGCTGAATTTCTTCCAGGGTAACACTTGCTACGGCCAGCTCTCTGCTCCGATCCGCAAGGGTTTGAACCTGACAGGGGGGGGGGCATAGTTCCGGAGGGGCTGAGTACTTAGACTGGTAGAAGGAGAAGAGCTGGGTGGCCGCCTGGTCCTTGCCCCCAGCTCGTTGGACATAAGAGCCCTCACTTTGGCCCCCGGCCGCACTGGAGCGCATGTGTGCTATCGCTCAGCAATCCCCCGAGCGAGCTGACCTGAGGAGGTCCTCCTTATGTTTTGCTTTAGCCTCAATTCGGAGTTGGTGTATCTCCTGCATGAGTGCCGCTCGGGTCCAGGGGTCCTGACTACTCTTCCTACGGGCAATGAGCTCCTTAATGTTGGGGGGGTCAACATAGCGCAGAGGGGCAGGTCGGTGGCTCACATCGGGTCGTCGAAAAGCCTCAGCAATGAGGGCGTCACTCCATTCAGCATGGTCCTTAGTTTCATTCCAAAGCTTAGACCCATCGACCACCCACTTGCCACACAAGGTCCTGCGGGGACGTAGCGTGCGTATTTGACGGTTTTTATGCCGAAAGATGCAGCGCAGATGCAGGGCATTGTGATCCGACGGTAAGGCGACCCGAAGGTCTTCTCTGAGCTGAAAACTGACCTCCCCACCTCGCAGTTGGTACAAGTAAAAATCGATTGCGCTCTCCGACCCCCTAGCGATCCAAGTAGACCCCAAGGCGGGACTTACATGCAAGCCTGTCTGAAAAACTAATTCCCTGTAGTGCATCATGCCACCGAATTCGTCGACCTCGGCGTGCACGTCCTGGTTCAAATCATGACCAACCAAGATGTTCGTATTCCATGCAAGTCCTGAAAGATGCTCCAAAAGGCTGCTAGTCCCCTTCTCCCAAGTATCGAGAGCATCGCACCTTTGTTGGTGCGGAAAGTGCAGACTAGCCAAAACCCAAGGCACCCCATGCATCATGCCGGTGACAATCACCCCAAATTCATGCACATGCACATGCGGTTGTGTGAATTCCAAATCAAGAGAGACTAGCACCGCAGCGCATCGATGACTAAGCATCGGGTTCGCAATGAAGGTTTGGTATTCCTTTCCAGCAACCACTTCCGTGTCAGTCCGGCTGGAAGCTTCAGAAAGTCCCCGAACATCTCCTAATTCCTGAAAGAAAAAGATGTCAGGGGGGGTTTCAAGGCCATGCAGCAAAGTGGACACATGTTGTGTACCTTTACCATGCAAATTCCAGGTGAGACAATCCAAGGCCAAGGGTGCTTGTGTCTTGACCTCAGGTCTGGACTGAGTGCCTGAGCTCACCTCAGGTACAGGCGCCGATTGACTGCTTTCCCCCCCGAAATCCTAGTGCATGTCGAAGTGCGAGAGAATGGCTTGCCTGGAGGTACCAAGTACGGCTTGCATTTGTGGTATGTCGAGGTACCATCCTGTCTCATTTCCCCGGGCGTCCATGAGCATTAGGGAATCGGTGGGTCTAGGGCGGTATTCTACGTGATGCAGCACCTGTGTGTTGGCAACCCATACCTTTCCTCGCCAATCTCGATCGACGATGGTATCCCCAACGTGTTTGATGCAGAGCTCTTGGGTGCTTAAGATTGCACGAATCTTTGCACGTTCTTGCAGTGATCGATTCCTGGCTGCCCAGAAGGCAGACTGCTGCTGTCCTGCTACCTGAGACTTATACTTTAGATCCTTGATGGCCTGGACAACAATCCCTTGAAGCTTACGCTGGGCCCATACGTTGGGTTCGGGGTACAGCAGTTCCACTCGGCAATAGCCACACCTGACATACGGCACGTAGATCCTGTGAACTAAAGCAGCCGCGTTCATCAAGGCGAAAATTTGCCTGACATCTGCTTCGATGTCATCCCGTTTACATTCATTCCAGCCTCCAATGACAATCTGGAGTTCGTCGACATCCCTCATTTGTAAGGGATCCGATCGGGGAGTGGCAGATCCGGGGCCTCGGGTAGGAGCAGGACTGACGCTACGGGTGGGGGGAGCGGACTTAAGAACCTGGAGTTCTTTCTCAAGCTCTTTGAGGTCCCGTTGCATTTGTTGCATGTTAGCTTCCTGCTGATCTGCCCTTCGAGAAAGCCCTTCCTGTCCAGTGCTGAGTTGTCTTATTTCGGTTTGGAGGTCTCGAAGGTTGCGCCCGGAGTCTTGTATCTGTGTACTCATGATATGTTGAACCTGCACAAGCTGTCCTAACTGTTCCCGTATGCTGTTTACCCACGCAGGCTCGTCAAGGTGGAAGTGTTGGGGAGTAGTTTTGTCAGTCTGGAGAGGCTGACGTACCTGAGGGGGCAGCGAGGGAGCTGCACCTGTTGCCAAACCCGGGCTAGGCACTCGTCCTGAGGGCGCAGCATTACCTGTAGGAGGTTCAGCTGCAGCAGGGAGCGGGTCAGGCCGGGATTCACCGTGGAACAAAGGCGGGTAACCTCCACCGAATGCCGGCGTTTTGGTGGAGAGACGCTGCTTCTTCTCCGGCGATTCCTCTCTTTGTAGGTGTCTTACACTATCTAAGCTTGTGTTGTCAGGGATGACGGCATTGACAGGGTCAACATGCATGTTGAGGGGACCGCCCAAGGCAGCATTAAGCGCACAAGCCGCATCTGAGGCTGATGCCAAATACCTGAGGTCGGACGCGGCGTTCGCACGCGGATGCCTAGTTGCTGTACCTCGCTGTCTCTCTCTCCCTCTAGTCATTACATCAGTTGCTTCCGCTTGGCGTTGAGAGGTGTCCAGGTCCGTTTCCCCCCCGCCCCTCCCCTCCTCTGCAGCGTTCACGTGAGGGAGATGTTCATCATCATTTTCAACCGGGTAGGGTCCAACCCCAGCGGGCCCAAGGAAGGGGGCAGGCAGCAGTAGGGTGGACTCTTCAGACATCAGGAGGGGTCAGGAAAGCAGAAGGCTCCAGGATCGCACAAGCACGCAGCGGAGAAGAGCTCCCGTTCTTTGCAAAGGGTTTGGTTTTTTTTTTTTAGGGGTTTCGGGGTTTAGGGTCGGAGGGTTTAGGGTTCAAGGACGGGCCCGCATTGCAGGGAAGGTTCGGAACTGTGACCGTTGCACAGCGGAGGTCCACACTGGTTAAACAGCCACTGCTGTTTAGGGTCTAGGGCCTAAGAAAACCTTGGTTTGATGTTGCAGGTTTAGGGTCTCGGATTTAGGGCAGGGTTTTTCATGGGAGACCGATAAGACTGCAAACTACAATCCCGTTTAGAATCATTGATGCAGCAGAATCCGACAAATCAGAAAACAAGCAAATGACCAAATGTGAAACTTCGCATCCGAAAAACCTAATTTGGAAAAATTCCGAAAGACAAAGCACGGGGGTGGGGAACAACAAACACGATGTGTTCGCTGAGGCATCTCTCTGGAACCCGCCTGTGTTTTTCGTGCTTGTTCCCACCTTGTTTCCTTGAGATATGCTTCTTGGCTTTGTTGTGATGTTCGCTTTCTATCTGCAGGCCGGGGCAGGGGAGGGGGGGTTGGCACGGCAGGGCAGGATTTCTCGAAAATTCCTTTCGCTCCTGCGCTTTTGGTATTTCTCGCTTTTTTTGCTTTTTGGACATGTTGTCGGGATCTCTGATTTTGGAGGACTTGCATTTTACAACAGGTTCTTTAAGAACAGATTGCTACACAGGCTTGTGTACATGCGGCCGGCTGACATGCTTTTGCAATCCACAGCGATGTTCTACTTTGAGCCCGCCAGTCAGCCACATGCCAAGCAAATCCTTCGGGCGATAACGACCCGAGCCATGTTGCCTTCACAGTTCTCGAACTTCAGCGCTTGCTAACTTTTCCGCAACGCCCGAAGCTTTTTTCCCACCCACCCATGTTTCACTCCAGTGCCGAAGCCACACATGTTCCGGATGTGAGCACTCCTCGAGGGATCTCTCAACCTATCTGAACCCTCGCTGCAGCTGACTACTGTGCCCATGGCAGCCACAGAAGCAGGACTTGAGGCCTTAAGGTTGAGGGCTGTATTACTACATCACTCGGGCTCGAATCATGCCTGTTAACTGGTAGAAAATAACTTAGCCACAAAGGCCATTAGTTAGAGGCACAAACCGGTAGATGCTCTCAGCCTTCAAAGCGCCTAACGCCGCAGCCTACACCAGAACACCCTTGTTGGACCGATCTTTATTAATACCTAACCCGCACCCCAGAAGACACTACTAAAGCCTGAAATCTGAAAGGAAAGGATTGAACAACGCCGTCTTAACAAAAAAATCCGAAAATCTGATAACTCGGCACCCTTACCCTAAACTGCCGAGGCCCTGGCATTTGCTGCTCGAGAGCCCAATACTTGGCATCCTCCTCGAGGGTGCAGCTTGGGCTTTCTGGTTTAGGATTTCGGGGTGCTTAGCGTTCCATGTCCTTCGGAAGTTTAGGACCACCTGCTGGGCTAAAGACTATCAGAGCTTCAGGCTATGGTACAAATAATGCTGCGCTGCTTTCAGGATACGTTGAAAAGGGGGAGGGAGTTGTAGCCTATAAGACAGTGCAGTCAAATGTGCACCTGACTCGTCCCCCCCAAGTTGCAAGTACCCTTGATTCTGCAGGTCTTTGTGGTGAGATCACCACTGCGTCCTTTTGCCACTGGCGTAAGGCTTTCTCCTGCGGCGGTGAGCAAAGCCATGTGTCGGGTGTGACGGGGTGATGTGGCCGGGCCATCGTGCACTGGCATGGTTCGAAGCCGATTGCAAACACAAGAGTACATCCCGGCACATGCAAAAGTTCCCGTGTTTATGTATACTGCAGACACATGAAATACATCTGCATGCATACCAACACACAATTACACAAATGTATGTCATGTAACTAATGTAGCGCGGTATCCTGTAATGTACCTATGTGTGCACGTATGCATGAATGCATGTATACCAGTATCCCGTAGACTTACATACTCTGACCACCTCAGGCATTGACTTCTTGAGGACCCTTCGCATGTCCATGGATGTTTCCTGCATAAACACTCCAAGTAGCCCAGACAAGGACCGTGAATAAAGCGTTCCCGTTCGCCAGTTCGATTTACGGCACATCGCAAGGGCTTGGCCTCTTCAGTCTGTTCGTCCCCGAGCTTCAAGAAGACCAGGAGCACAGCAGCGATGATCTCGGTGGATCCAGCTTCGTGGGCTGGGGAGGGGCTGAATTTACCTGCCAAGAAAACTTGGTGATGCACGGTTTGGGGCGTATATATGGGTTATATGGGTTGTTAAGCTACGAAATTTGGGAAATCTGGCTGGATACGGCTTAGGCTTAGGGTTTGGATTGCCTGTGCCTGGGCTCCAGATGCTGTGTTGGAAACTAGGAAACCTCGGCTGACATGCATGGAAGTCCATACAAGTACCATCAAGCAACGGAAAAATCTTTTCTCGCGTACCACGGCTGAGAAATGACGGCGGCCATTAGCTCGGGCCCACCCACATTCTACATTTTTGACCTCGAGCGTACTTCCCAAGGCCTGGCAGCCCTCGGAACTCCGCCGGAGTGCCGGGCATTAAGATCTGCTTTGTAGAAACATGGAGTTACGCAACGCAGAATTGAACTGCACCGCTCTTTGGACGAGCACTGCCTACCAGCAAACAAGGATATGCTGACACTGACATGCTTTGGAGTATGAAGCTGTGCTCACCAAGAAACGTCTTTGCACGACATCTGTTGGCCAAGTAACAAACACGTGGACGGTCAACGGTGGGCAATTGCATAAGCATAGATAGACACATTGCGGGTCAGCTTGTAACGTATGACTGCATGCGCATACGCATGTGGAAGTGTGGACATGCTCACCTTTACATCCATAGGAGATACATCAAAACGTAGAGAGGAGGGAGAGAAGCTGTCACACGTGAACCTATTGAGCCGAGTAGGCCTGGAAGAGCACGCCGCCTCCCATGATGAAGATCCCGATGCTTACACCACTCCTGAAGCTCGACGGAGGTATGAGGGGTTAGAGTTCTGGCTTTACGGCATGCTTTAGCAAAACGAGCCCACACTATGGTGAGTCTTAAGGGTGCTGCAATGGAAGCTCAGGGGACGGCGCTGTGACGGGCTGCGCTTTTTTTCGTGGAAGGCTGTTCGGTGATTCCTTTCAATCTCGAGTTGGGGCATGTTTGTACGTAATTTGAGGGTCGAACTTCCGATCTTTACCGATGATCACGAGGCTGTGATCCGCTTGCTGTGGGCAAGCCCCCCGGCATGGATCCCTCCCCGTCCAGAAGCCCTGTAGACACACAGCCAGTAATTGCCGGAGTTTCTTCACGTATGGCTGCAGCCCTAAGTACCTTCCCATGACTTGAATGAACCGTAACTTAAGCATCGATCCCCTGCAACGACCCAGACATTTGGTGTGCCCCGCTACCTTCTCCAGTTTAGGGGCAATATGTTGTTCAGTATCAGCAGCTGTGAAACTCCGATGCTGGCATGAATGCATCAAAGCTCACAGCCCTGTAGCAACATGACAGTCAGCTGTGGTATCTCGAATACTGCTGCGGGCTGCATTAATGCAATGCCCCCGGACATGCTGCCAACTTTACGAAGTGCAGATCCTCTATCATGGCTTCTATTGTGCTGTTGTACTAGGCCACCATCCCTGATGCTTTCAATCCCCCAAACTTCACTCTTGGCATTGCGATGAATGGCTGGCCGGGGCTCCCCCGGCTCGCCTGTGCCAAAAGGGGAATGCCGTTGCCTCCCACAGCATCCAGCTGACGAACAGCCTGTGCATCTGGGCTTCGGTCCCCCGGCGTTGCAGATTTCAATATCTTCTCTATGCGGAAAGCAGCTAAAGTATCTACGGACTCCCACACGTTGGCAGGGAGGAGCAATTCCAGCACCTTTACAGTCTGAACACAGAAGGCCAAAGCTTGATTGCAGAGGTCGCCCACTGCTTCGCAACATGTTCCGTTGTGTTTGAGTGTTCAGACTTTGGGGCCCAGAGTTCTTCGGGTGGCATGGAACCTCCGGAATGTTCCCAGAGCTACCCTGTCCATCCCATGTGCGCCAGGCCTCCAGGATGTACGCAATGAAGCAGCCCAGCACGATCAGCGTCCCGATGCCGTGGACAACGGCGGCCTGCACAAACAGAGCTGATGTGTTGGGGTGTTGAAACTGCGCTCCAATGCCTGAATATGATCACGGAGCAAGATGTATCCGAGGTCCCTCATTTAGGTGCTTGAGTTCATGTGTATCAACTTCTGATCCACAAAGAAGCACTGCTTTCGAGAGGTTGTGGTAGAGCACCCGACCCTTAAAGCTTCGGCGGTGCCCAAAGTTCGGCTGTGCTTTCGCAATTCGAGATGCCATTGTGAACTTACGCCACATTCGCTTCTAGTCTTACTACCTAAGACTACAACTCCGACTGCGCCTGCAAATACGACTTCTACTACGTTACTACGGCTACTCTACTATACGGCGACGACCACCACTACTACAGTATTGCTGGAGCTGCTGTGACTGCTTCTGCTACGGCTGCTGCTACATCGCGCCTACTCCTGGGTAGCAGAGTATCGTTGTGCGGACTCTTCAATTGTTCGCCAACTTCGCTATGATCATACGTTCACCCATAATCGTTGTGCTACCAACGTCATCATGATATTACCGCGATACTAGTTCAGCCATCCCAGGAGCAGAGACGCGGTAGATGCCCTTGTGGAAAGTTCCTTCGAGATACCTTGAGGGCCAGTTGGCGAGTTGGAACACACCCAGATTTCCAGGCATTCAAGTGACCCTGATAGTAAAACCAGCGACATGCGTCAATGCTCAGAAATACTTCGCGGACGACGCGATTTCAATAATCAACAGCGGGGACGCACTTGGTTGACGCTTGGTGAAAATCCTGCAAGTATGCCTGAGTGCTCCTCGTAAAGGGCAGCCTAACCAGCTAAACTTCATCTCGTGTAGAACCTTTCTGCGAATCTGCCTGAGGCTTCTAGGTTCAAGCTGGCAGCGCTCTCCGAAAACACATTTGTACATAGAGGTACCCTGTGGCATCAAGCGTGTCTATGTCAAGAACTGCCCAAAGCTCCTACGGAGTTTAAGCAGCTTGCAACCACGGGGCTGGATGATGAGGGCAATGCAGACCACCGTCAAGAGCGCGTTCAGGCCGATCGCCGCAAGATTCCTGATGCTGGCAATGGAAACATCCAAAGAGCCGACCTGGGGTCTTCCTTTTGTGGGGGGGGGGGGGGGGGGGNNCCTTCATAATTAGAATAAGGTTTTGGCTTTGGGGTATAATTATACTATAACTGTAATATAAGGAACCCCAAAAGAGTATAGGCAACTGCTACGGCTGCTAAGGCCCCATAAGTATACCAATTTAGTCAGTTGCAGACACCTGAAGAGCTGACCAAAAAACCCTTCTGAAAGCCCTAACCTCTCTTTCATCACTGCCAGGGGAAGCCTTGAAGCTTCAGTCCCAAGCCGGGACACGCCAAGCCCAGGAAATATGCGCTCTTGAAGCCTCGTGCAAGATGTAGGATTTCGGGATTTTGAGGGTTGAATTGGCTCCGTTCCTGGGAAGCAGAAATCCTGAAAACTCCGCCCTCAGAAGGCAACTTCCTCAAACAACCCTGAGTTTTTAGCGGCTTAGGCTGTCGGGTTCAATAACCCACATGTCGAAATCCGCCGGATGAACTTAAGGCAATCGAAATGTTGCTTTGTGTGTCAAATCACCCTACATTAAGGGGGCTTGATAGTTATTGTAAATTCGAATGAGGATCTCCTATAGTAGCGGCTGTGAGGAGCTTTTCAACGAGGCATCTGGCCTTGGCAGGGTTGTGGGAAGACGTTCATGAGCAGAGGTGCGCACCAATCGTCGGCAGCGTCCTTCGAGCTTGGTTTAGGGATGTAGTGTGCAGGATTCCGGCCTCTGACATTCCAGGTGAGGGCGTCTTAGAGTCGGCTGGGAGCAAATTACAAAAGGGGCTAGCCCTGCAGCATTTCCCCCAAGTAGAAAGGAACCCGACCACGAGGGGAACGGGCAATTCCCAATGAGACTCCTGCAGACACAGAGTATCCTAGCTCAGGGCTTCTGCTGCTATTATATAGGTCAGCTCTCGCATCATGTGGGCAAAGGAAGTAACATCGACAATATGGAACAACAATGGAGCCAATTGTAATGGGGAGAGAAGCGGCACGCTTCAGAAAGGACAGCCGTGTTGTCGAAATCATCTCGATTTGCCGAAACCTTAGGATCCCTTCATGGATAGCAAAAACAAACACGATGTTGTCATACAATAAACGCGGGGCCCTTGATCTGGTGAGATCTGGTTGTAGATATACCCCGATGAATATACTCTCCAGATCTACAGAACCGTCGCTCACTCAAGGTCCATCGCAGCAGGCCGAGAACCATGTCCGCCAAACGCTGCAGCCCCAGAACTACCAATTACCAACTCGTCAGGATTATAAACTGAGTCAGGAAGCCTCGAAGCCATACCATGCAGGCAGATCTTCTTATTCACTTCCAGTTGCGCCCATCAAATGCAGCTTGGCTTTAAGTGCATCAAACTGGATACAGGTTGAGAATTTTGGGCGTGAAGTCCTGCGGGACTAAGCTCGAGGTTATGATTCTAACGACTACACTTACGGTTACTACTACATCACTCTTCTGTTTCTGCTCTCTCCTTTGCATACTTCAAGAAGGGCTTGGTGTCTCAGCTTTTCCTTGTTAGCCGTTTGTCTTCTTAAATTGGTCCGAATTTGTCACCGAAGCAACTTGGCCAAGACTCTTGAAGAGAAACTCCCTCTGACAAGATGTCACCTCAGTTGTTCGAGATGGGATTACCAAGGAAACTCTTTGGAAGGTGTTGCAAAAAAAAACATGCATCATCGCATGCTCCCAGTGTTAGTCAGGCTACACGACAGTGTGCATCTGGCTTTTCATTTTCAGCTTTTTGAAGACCCATTCAAAACGTGGGACTTCTGAAATGCTATCGTCGCTGCTTCATGCCTAAACATACCCTCATTGGCTGAGCACCGAAACCTAAGTTAAATAACTGCGTGATCCGTCCCCCCTGCCCGAACATCATGGTCGTGGCCGGTCTATTTATTTCTAACCTTGGCTCGCAGGATCTTGGGCCGGCATCGGTTTGCCGTCTCCCGACACCTGCCACCATCGCTCGTCTTCGGACGGTGTCAGTAACATCCTCAATGTTTACGCGGTTCGGTAGACGGAGTGTATTCCAGAACATGCAGTTTCACGGCACGTGGCAAAGTCGCAAGTGGCCTAAAACCGCTGTAGCGTTGACGGGACCAAGCTTGCATGACATAGCAAAACCTGTGGCGAAGTTGTTCGAGTTTAGTTCTCCCAAAATTGCACTACAAGTTCGCCCACATGCTCATCGAGTTATTCTTTCAATGCCATCCCAGTAGCAGCTTCCAGGTTTGATCCTCTCCGGGAAAATCTGGCACAAGAAGTTGGAGCCCTTCTCCACCTTCCGGGCTCAGGGCCTAGAATCCTAGAAGACTTGCTTTGCCAGCACACCAGCCTCAAGTCTAGGCCTGTGCACTTCTGCATCCCTTCTAGACGTAGGGGCTTGGCTTAAATTGAAGCTTCTCGGCTATGCTTAGAGCCTTGACATGCGCGATGCTGTTTAGAACTTTATGGTGTAGACCCCTTCTCCAAATACTTGGGCGTCGGGTTCAGGGTTCGTGATCTGATCTTGAAAAAACCTTATGTCAGCGGACCCAAATGCCCGGAGTCTATGAGATCTCATAGTACTTTGAAAGCCAGAACTAGACTCCAAACCACGCCTCCGACTCTGGGTCTGTTGAAATAGGTCCTACACTTTCGCCCGAGAAACTGAACAACTCTTACTACATGGTTGCCAGTATTCTGTTATCTTTATGACTGGTACTAGCAGTTATACATCGTTATGAGTACTACTAGCATTGCTATTGTAGTTGTTATCATTGTTCGGCAAACCCAAGGCCGCCTTCAGGAACAGCAGTGTCGTCTGCATGCGAAAGAGCGTCTTTGGGCCCATCATGAAGCGAACGGCGTGCCAGCGGACATTTGTGGACAAGATTTGAAGGGCGAGGCCAAAGACCTGCTGGTGGGACACAGACATCTCTAGAGGATCTGCCTCAAGCAACCAAACAACGAATCAAAGACACCCCCGAAGATATGCACCGAAGCATGCATGTGTGCGGAACCATTTTAACGTATTACAGATCGACTTACTTGCCTTTATATATCTCCGCTCCGCCTCCAGCCCCCCCTTATCACCCCAATCCCCTCAACCACGCTCACCTGCACACGCAACCCCCGCCCCTAGGTACAGACCGGCAAGCCCAACAACACACACAAAGACAGGGAGGCAGAGAGACGGATAGAGAGAGAGAGGCAGTCTGACAAACAGATGAACAGACAAGGAGATCGACAGACGGACACACCGACGGGCAGACAAACAAACAAACAGAGAGACACACACACACACACGCACAACTCGTCACAAAAAGGATCTCGAGACAAGGCAGTCCTCGCACGAGCTCTCAGCTCTTCTTTGCTTTCCGCCATGTCCGTCCACCACTTAAGACAAGATTGTCAAACAGACCACCCGACCCCAAACTCTCGCTGCCCCATGATGCTGCAGGCCTGGGCCCTGAACTCTTAAGAACAAGCGGCTCCAAGGATCAGTATACGGTATTTCGTATGTGTGTATATATATATGTACATATTTGTTATATAACATATAATGCAAAAGGGACAGGGTTTAGGGTTTAAAGGATGCAAATGATACCGCGGCCATTGGAACTGGAAGCAAAGGCACGGAAAGCAGCGCGTAGACCACGGCGATCTTCTTTCCCATCGTGGAACCTCATGGCTCGTTCGCCGCATGTAACTGTAATGCCTCGTCAATGAATTGGTTGCTACGCGGCATGTGGAGGCTTGTCCTCGACTTTTTGATGAACTTACCCATGCCCCTACTGCTGACTCCTGAACCCCCTGAACCCGAAATCGACAACACCTGAAACTAAGCACGGACAGCACTGGACCTGCTTCCAACATAAACCTTTTCGGCCCGTGCCTGCGTGCACGAATTATTGATATTATAACCGTGGTATGCTGTGGCCATGATCGAGTGTGTAAGAAGTGATGCTTCTTAAGAGGTTCAAAGCAAACATCGCCATTACATGACAGCAAGACCCATCACGATTAGCGCAGCAACATGAAGGGTGCTTTTCAGAGCTTGTCGTGGTTCTCACATGAGTAGACAGTCGACAACATTGAGCGTATGATGCAAGCTCCGGAGCACCTGGGCCTTGGGATCAAACTCAAAACGAGCTTACATCACTTCCCTTGCACCCAGCGTGCGAAACCACTTGCCTCTGATGCTCCATGCATCCCTACACATCCCAACACCGCGAGACACTGCTCTCTGAGCTCTGAGCTTAACGAAAGCAACCTCAAGGGCTGCAAAGGGCAGGGGCCTGTTTTAGAACGTGAGCCTTTGAAGTCTCGAGCCGAAGGTGCGGCGAAGAAGGGCCCCAAAGCTGGCTCAAGGGCTTTACAATGTTTAAAATTTATCGGCTTATATATCCAGAAGCTAGAGGCCACTCTGCAAAGCGAGAAGCCCTCTAAGTGCACGCAAGTCAATCTCGACGTGCAGCTATGTATCAGCCTTGAGCTTTTGCCAGACGTTACTCCCCCCTGCCTTCTTGAGCTTCGTGCCGAATGTGGCAGCATACCGCAAGCCTTGAGAAACTCATAAAAGACCCTGGGTCGTGGGCCTGGCACCTAGCCGGGCCTAGAGACTCCAGGGTTTCACTGAGTTTAGAGTATCGGGCATTTTGTGATTCACTCTTCCTGCGTCTGTGGATATAAGAGAAACATATAAAAGACTCTCTGCCGTTTCATCGCGAAGCCATGCCTCCGAAATCTATCCAAGACGCAGCACTTTGTCAGAGTGGACTCTTTCCTGGCAGCTTTAGGGTGCTTTCTTGGGATGCTGTATCGGACGATGCAGCGGGGCGCACAAGGTTTCACAGTTTGGCGCATCCTCAGCTTTTCCTGAGGCATGTTAGGTTGGCTAGCGTTGCATGCGGATTTCAAAGTTTTCATTCCTGCACAAGGAGGCATGACAGACACGAGATGATGTCCAAGCCTCCCCACACTGTTCCGTGCTTCCTTGCGTCTATGTAGAATCCCCCAAAGCACTTAATTAATCCCCCAAACAAGCGGAAATGCCCAGAGTTTATCTGTCTGAGACTCGAGAAGTCGGCAGCACACGAGGTGGCCAAAATTTCGGACTTTCCGTCGCAGCCTATGTTTTCACCTCAGAGGATGCAAGGTGTAGGGCGCTCACACTCGGACAAGCCATTTCACGCGGGGTTTGGGGCGGAAGGTTTAGGGTGAGCTTAGTATCAGGGGCTCGGGTACCGCAATAGAAGGGTGCATGAAACACAACACACAGAGCTCTATGAGGAAGACTGGGGGGTGGTACAAAACTAATGCACTTGGAGACCAACTTGCAAGGCTAACTGAAATTTCACGAATTTTCAAGAAACACAGGTTGGTTGACATGGAAGCTTGTTGAGCACATCGGCATCCTCTGCGGCTCTGGTTGGAGTGATGCATAAGGATGTGTTGCTGCCATGAGACCACTACTACCAGATCCCTCAGCCTCGGCATCCTGGATTTTCCCCTATCTTGACTATAAGTCCACGGTAGCAGGTAGCATCATTACTATTGCAACTATCAGGGTTTGTGTGGTTCAGCAGGTGTTCAGGGCTTACTATGGTTCTCGTTGCTGTTCGCAACAAGAAAGGCTGTCTTTGTTGCCAAGGAACATGGAACTGGGTTGACGCCGACATCCTCTGACGATGTCGAGCAATGTGGATAATTGGATCCCCTCAGGCACCTGGCGTGTAAATCTGATCCTCGAGGACTTGTGCAGAGTCCCGGGGTGGCAAGCTAGCCTGACAAAGGATTATGCCCAGGTGCGTCCACGGCAAGTTTGGGCACGCGCCGGTCAAGCTATACCAGTAGTACCTGGAACCGTGCGAGATGAAGCAGCCACACGCAAATCGGGCTCGCAGTTTTAGTCGGGTCGAAGCAGGGCATAGAAACATGTCATCCCCAAATTCGTTAAATAGAAGCTTCGTGCTGCCGTCCACCACTCAATTTGTCCAAGGAGCGGATATGACAAAACAACGACAGCCTCATACATGTCACAAGTGCCAAAGTGTGCACGCTCAAGGCTGTCGCAATCAGCTTTTTGCCAAGACGAGACACGTTCACTGTAGGATCTGTCACTTGGATGCCCACAAAATCGCCAACCTCCGAATCGAAATACGCGAGCGGTTGAGAAACGGCTCTGCCCTCGTTTCCCGCTATCGAAAAGTTCGCTCCACGAGCCTTGGCAACCTCTTCCAAGGCTGGCTGATCTAGGCAAAAAAGCGGCGAACACATGAAAACGTCGCAAGTCTCTCAGCTGCAGAATGCCTCAGCCCATGCTTAGAAGCGCGATCAAGATGCTAGTGGCTACGCCGTAGTCGAAAGCACTGAAAGCGTTGGAGAAGCCCATGACACCTCCTACCTGGTGGCAAGAGCACCGGGAATAACACGGTGGTCACATGCTGCTTAAACTGCCTAAACATGCCCATGCCGTTGCAAGAGCTCCTGAATAGTATCGGGGTTCCTCACCTGCACGCGATAATGCCTTGGACGGTGCGAGGAAGCGGGTCTGGCTGCACCCACATTCGTAGGACGAATCCTGAGCTGTGAGGGCCAGGCCCCACGGAATCGATGTTGTATTTCCTGAAGGGCGAAGAGTTTGTCCCAGGGTTTGTCGTAGCAGCACACGAGACCTAGTCACAAAGCTCGCGTATCACACGCACTACTGTAACACTGCTCAGATGCGAGACCGTAAACATCTGAACTGACAACTCTGGCTACAAGAACTTGCGCAAAAGGCCGCATGCTGAAGGCCTTGCAGGAGACCCGGAGTAGTCTGCAAGACTCTGCAGAACCCCCTAAGCCCTAAACCCGTGAAGGCAAAAGCATGACATTTGCCCAGTCCTGGCGGTCCGAAGCGGATCGCCTTGAACATGCTCTACGATCACCTCCTGTTTTCGACATGCTTCGTTGGCTTAGGGTTCAGGGTTTAAGGGTTTAGGGGTTTCGGGGCTTAAGGTTTACGGTCATCCAGTCCCACACTCGCACAAGGCCAGGGTTTAGGCTTTAGGGGTTTAGGGGTTCGGCGCTCACAATTCGGGTTTTGAAGGGTTTGGGTAGGGCAAGCTCTGGTCTTTCTACCAGCAGAACCCCAAGCCTTGGTTTCTTCAGACTAGATTATTACTAGTCTACTTGTTGTTGCGATTATTAGTAGTCTTATTCTTATCATATGCTTTGTTCTTATAGTATGTGTCAATTACGATGAAAACTGTTACGACTACTACTATTGTTACTTTTACATTGATATCAGTATGATTTCTGCTTATTCCTATTACTATTCATATTCCTGCTCCTCTTGCTACTGCTGCTACTACGACCATCAGTATGAATATTCCTGTGTCTATTTCTGTTCACGGTATTGTTAACGCTAATACTCTGGCCACTGTAAATGTCACGCTTTCCCACCGGCGCTCAGCACGTCAGGGCACTAGCCTATTACCTCGAAAACTCAGCCCAAGCAGCACACACTGATGGCCACGCCCCTGCGATCCCCTTCGAGACAGGCTCAACAGCAAACCGGCGCCGTGGCCGCGACTCGACGGAAAGAGGGGAGCAGAAGCTATGCACATACCGCTCTGTACAGATGCGAAAGAAGCGAGCATCCTTGGACCGAGCAGCTTAAGAGAAAACAATGTATTGTTATTATAATTGTTGTTATGATTCACCTTTGTGTTTAATTTAATGCATAGCACTTACACTGTATGAATTTTGCTGTTGATGCAACATAACATAATATAGTATAGTATAATATAGCGACATATAACAGTTTAACAAAACATAAAAACAATGATATGATGACATAATACAATGTGATATACATATTAAAATATGTACTAGGATAAAATGTGATGTAGAAAAATGAACAACAATATGATATTGCACAACATAATGCAATACAATATAATAACATGCTTTGTACTTTATATCACAACATGGCCTAAGACAAAATAAATTGTATATTGTAGGAAAGTATAACATGTAAATGTAATCTTCAATAAATTGTAATCTAATCCCATGCAAACATAGTAACATCGTAATATAGAACAATATAGTACTGTAGACTGTAGTACAGTATGAACTTTTAATGTAATATGTTAATAGATAGTGGGATGCCCAAGGCAAGATATAGAAACTATAATACGACATAGTATCATACATTTTCGTATAAGGTTAGATAGACAAGACAGTCTCAGTCAAAGTTAATATAATGAGCTATACAATCCAATGGAGTGTGTATGCTATCTTACCTTATCTTGTCTTGAATATTATTCTGCATTGCAGCTAGGTTATATGGGAGCTTTCCACGTTTTATGATTCTCCTGTGGGTCTGGTGCGCATCATTGTCGCCCAAGTGTTCGAAGTCTCGGTGACGGCGTCGAATTGGGGTTTAGGAATTGAAAAGGCTTGCAAAGCCTGCAAGGCTTGCTAGTTCTCGTTCAGCAACAGGACAGCTTCAGGGCAGTACCTACATGACTAGATCTGGCCCCGCAGCAGTCCGTCATGATGTACTTGAGAGTTCCCAGCACATCCTTAGAAATCAAGAACCCGAGCGCAGCTTGGAATCGAGGTCTGCGACGATGCTTTTGGGTTGGGGGGGGGGTCATACCGCTACACTGCACCTTACCTTCCAACGAAAGACTGCCTTTGATGCATCCAACCAACAGCCCCACAGCAGGGTGCAATCTGGCATCTGCCATGTTGTTGTTCTGCACCTTGTTGGTCTCGTTGCCTCAGTGATTTGTGCCAAAGGCTTGCCGGCTTCATGGAGCTTGAAAGGTCTCGGCAAGCACAGCCTAGGCAATCAAGAGTTACCTGGAGAATCAGGGGCTATCGTGGACAAGCACCGGTTCTGCTTGCTGCGCCTTGCCAACACCCGCACTACAAAGGCCACACCCTGCAAACCCTCCAGGGCCTGCCTCCTGCTGGCATCTGCATTGCCCGGAACATGTCAATGGTCTGCAGCAGCAGTCATCAGGCGAAATTCAACTTCGCAAACAAACGGTAAAAAGGCTTCAAGCTGGGGGTAGCCCAGCCCATCGACTGATTTTTCGGGCTGGTCGCGTCCAAGACGAAATCAGTCGCACTCTCGGCGCTTGTGCAGGTCTCGGGGCACATACTGTCCGTGTAGTCAGGCTGCCGTTTTAGGAAAGCTGGCTTCTCCCGAAAAGAACAACAAAGCTAATTGCACAATGCTCAAATTTTTGGAAACCGTCACGGATAACCACAATTCATTCGCACTGAAAAGAGAAAGCCACGTGAACCCCCCAGGAAACATTTGCCACATCAGACGCCCACGGCAGCTTTTTCAGCTGGCCCTGAAAATCACTTAACGAAAACTGGTGTTCCTGAGCTGTTCGGGTCTTGTTGTAGGCAACTCGGGAAGCAGCCGACGCCAATGCCTGTATTGCAAACCCTAAACCCTAAACCCTAAATCCAGGGGTTCGAGGAATCTTGGACACGTCGGAGCCTGCAGATCCATGGCGCAGGTCCAGGTGAGGAGCGTGGCAGTCCATATCCGCAGCATGAGAACAGCCTGAGATTTGTAATTAAGGCATTTAAAAATTGATCGAAAAGAGCTAGCTTTGGGGTAGGGATGGGTAGGGTACATCATTGAAATCTAAACCCTAAACTTAAACCCTAAATCCTTAGATTTAGGGATCCATTGCGGGTCAAACTTCCACTAGCCGGGCGAACAGACATAATCCACCAGCTGCAACTACCCGGCAACCTTTACCGACCAGTTGCTTGCAATTGGTTGTGGTTGCAGGATAATTTGTTCAAGGGGTTTCCACTTTCGCCATGACCCAACACGCCCAAACCAGACTTTGTCTGCCAACTTGTCTGCCTTGTGCCTCTCAGAATATGGAAGGACAGCAAAATCGATTCGACCCTGAAGAGCTGCATGGACTCGGAAAAGCCTTTCCCAACACAACGCGCAGAACTTACAAATACCGGCCTCTGCTTGCCAAACAAGGCACAATGCTCCAGGATTCAACCAGGACCTCGAATCAAAGGACTCGCTGCTCCAGCCAACTGACCTCTTCAGCTACAATGCACAGCTGAGCCGAAAACAATGCTCCAAAACTCCTACAAAATCGGCGAGCTGCAGCGTTCCGGAGCAAAACGCGTGCGGACGGGTGCAAGGCCCCCGCTGGGCCGTTGCGGTCTGACAACTGGAAGGAAGCCGAAACAAATGGCAGCGGACCGGTGATCGGCGAGGTCGTTGTGGGCTTAGGGTTTAAACTTCTCTAGGGCTTAGGGTACCAAGGGCACTATCCTGACAAAGGTCCAATTCGGTCAAGAGAGGTCGACTCCCAACCGGTGGGGGGAACCAATCTGTCAGAAAGAACCAGACAAATCCCAACAGTAGAGAGCTAAGCGCCGGCAACCTCATGTGAACCGAACGAAAATTTGCACGATCTTTGCGAGGGTGATCTTTCGGTTTTTTGGGGTTTTAGAGTGGGCGCACATGGCCCCACACCTTTACGATCTGTGATGGTCGAGCGCTTCCAATATTCTGTATGTGCATATGCATAGTACAGATCTGCAACCTGCACCAAGGCCCTCCTCCTTCTGAAACGCCGCGTTGGATAAACAGTTATGCACCTCCTCTACAGGAACACACTTTCGAAGTCCCTTGGACTGAAGGTGTACAAAGAAGTGGAGGGTTTGTAGCCCTCCAACAAGGAATCGAGTTCAAGGGCACGGGGAGCTTCGGGCTAGGTTGTGGAGCTCTGTGGCGATAGGTTCGGCACTTCGCTCGCCGATGTAGAGGGCGGTGGCACCCGCGACCACCTCAGACAAAGTCATAAAGTCGCACACATCGAACCAACACATGCAGCCGCTTAATCTGTCTAGCGGCCAATCTTTAATTGGTGGTTAAGCTCCGGCACAAGTCTGTCCTTGTTTGGCCGATGCACCATGTTGAAGGTTCGTGAGACCTGGGGTCGGGGTTGATAGACTGATAAGGCCCCTGTCTATATGTGCACTTCATGCCCTATACCTACCCTTAAAGAATTTACAGCACCTTCGGGACCAAACTCCTAAACCCCTAAACCCTCGGCCCTAAACACTTCAAACCATGGAAGCCCCAACCCTCCTAACGCCCTATCAGCCGAAGCGAAGCGGTCGACCAAGTTGCATTCTGTCCCTGCCAGTGCATGCTCAGAGGTCCACCGAAGCAACAAACAATTAAAATGCACATCCAACATCTGGGCTAGCCGATACACATGTAAATCTATATATAATAATGTACACATAAATGTCTACTTACATACAGCTGTAAGGTATTGATCACCGCACAGGGGCGCACCTGCATGCATTATCCGCAGGCATGCAAGACCTCATATGGTAATAAGGGTGTGTGGCGCAAGTTTGAAAAAAACGTTGCGAATTGTGGGACAGAAAAGATAGAAAAGGAAAGGGGGTACTAGCGTAGTAGTACTCGTCGTAGTAGTAGTAGTAGTAGCAGCAGCAGCAGCAGTAGTAGTAGCAGCAGTAGTAGCAGTAGTAGCAGTAGCAGTAGTAGGANNAGTAGGAGGAGGAGGAGGAGGAGTGGCAGCCGAAGCAGTCGCAGTAGTAGTAGTCGTCGTCGTAGTAGTCGTTGTCGTTGTGACCGACAGCCAAAGAAGCGTAAGTAGCAGTGGCAGCAGCAGTAGCATCAGCCCGCATAGCAAATGTATACCCCCACGAACGTACATACTCGAGAGCTGCAGGCATGCGTTGGGTGCTGTTTGTGCGCAGTACTGTTACCTATCCACTGCTCAAAACTCTACAATATTGTGGACATATGGGCACACGTCTAGCTGAGCATGGTATGTGCCCAGTGTTCACCCGTCGGGCTTCGCGGCTCAACACTATGAGGTACTATGACTAGTCACAATTGGCTCCGAGCGTCTCTTCCGACGGTGTGGCCGATCTGGCAGACCTCTGTCATGGGAGGAGGGTCTTCGACGTGCTACGACTGAGTTCAGCAAACCGGCTTTCGTAAATAGTCGAAATGGAGGAATGCCGTATCCGGGTGGGAGTGCGGAACTGCATTCGAATGTGAAATGCGCTGAGGTATGCGAGACGGCCCAGGGCAAGGCAAACAAATCACAGGAAAAAGCAACTGAGCTGAGCTTCCAGGATAGCATGTCATTCATACGCATGCTTCACACTGGAGTGGATAACGCCAGGTATGACTTGCACACTCGCAAAATCATGATCCTTATGAAGAATATGTCAGCTCAAGTTTGCTCAAGCGGTGTATCTGCATGCAAGGTGCTCTTCCCGTGCCGCATAGGCTTTGGCGGCTGCTTTTTTCGGAGGCAGGAACCTAAGAAAGCTGGTGCAACACAGATCGCTAGGTGTGGAAACATAATGGGGCATCATGCCATTTTCGACCTTTCGATTTTGTCTACAAAGTCCGGCGTTTCGCGTGGGCTGCTGTGTATGCCTCAGCATAAAATATATACCTATTTGTCTAACAGAACGTCTCTTCTCAGGCGACAGATGCTGACTGCGGACCTTCATCAGGATCTTGCGTGTCAGTTTTATATAGGCACGATTCTACTTTAACAGAGAGTTTGAGAGAGAGAGAGAGAGAGAGAGAGAGATAGAGAGAACGAAGGGAACACCTGGGTGCCGGGCTGCATCTGCGGAATCGGCTGGACGAGGTGACGCCCCCACCTCGACGAACTGTGTCGTGACATGAACAAGAGCTTCCGTAGTGTAGTAGTAGTCGTCGTCGTCGACGTACTGGTAGTGTTAGTGGGAGTGGTAGCAGCAGTAGTGGTAGTAGTAGTCGTCGCAGCAGTAATAGCATTGCCAGCTCCGCTGTGTAGAGTTACACAACATCTGATCAATAATGGTGGCAATTTCTGTTGATGGTAAAACTATGACTACTTCGACGTTCCAAACTACTTCGGCACTTGCGGTGAACGCGTATGACGTGCATTATCTGCAGCAGCACAATCACAACTATCTCTAGTGGTGGCAAAAGTACTCTTCATTGTCGCACTAATGGGGACAAAGGATTTCAGTCGTCTGCATCGCTCTGGGTCTCCACGAAGCCATAATTTTCTCGAGGGCCATGCTGAATTGCCTGCATTCGCTGCCTCTCCAACTCCTGACAAACTGCCGGCATTATGTTTCGGATTTCAGCTTCCGTCTGCACCCGGCTCGGGGATGATCAGACTTCTGGTCACATGGTGCTGAAACATAGAGGCTTCCGAGGATAAAAACATGCATGAATCTTTGCAAACAAGGGGCAGTGACCACAACAGTGATTCCAATTCATCAGTTCCGATCGGAGAATTGTATTAATTATCGGGGTAGGAAGTGACGCAAGTTTTGCGTCCCCGATCCATCGGGAATGCTCGGTGACATGCGCAGATCCGAAGGTGACGTTGTGTGTAGTCACGGGGGAGGTCAGGATTTGGATCGAAGAGCAACTACATCCAGTCCCGTGCTTCGCCTGTTACACACCAAAACGGGAATGCTCACCTGTGTACATGCATCTGTACATGTATCTCGATACAGCATAAGTTTCTCTCGATTGTCTGCCTTATCTTCCTTTATACCTCATCCTATCCTATCTGTCTATCTACTTAGCTACCTAGCTGTCTATCTACCTATCTATCTATCTATCTATCTATCTATCTATCTACCTCTCTATCTATCTATCTATCTATCTATCTATCTATCTATCTATCGAGCATGAATCTACTTCACACATTTTTTAGCACTCGCACTCGACGCATCAGGCGAGGTAACGGGAGAACAGAACAGCTGAAGCAGCGACTTCCTGCCTCTCGCACGAAGTCGCCCTCTGATCATCTACTTCACACATACACACACACGATTATAGTCTGTTCGCACCCTGACCTCTTTCGGCACATTGTATATGTGCAGACGCGACAATTCATGCCTGTGTATGAACGACTGAGCCGATGTATGTACGTATAAATCAATGATAGTGTGCATGCAAGCAAAAAATGAGACATGGAGAGGCGGCGCCCGAAAATTGTATCAAGGCCACCTCTGTACAGCGAACACGAACGGACGATCATGGAAATTGAGCTGCCCAAGCTGCCCTCAAACCCCCGTCAAAGTCTCAGACCCCGAGTCGGTAATTCAAAGACCGTGCTGAAACTCGCTTCTGCCTGTCGCTGGCGGGCCATGTCGGCATGTTGGCGCTCGACCTGCTGGGGCGTCCAACAATGAACTCACGTCCGAAAGCCTTGATGCCAGACAAGGTCCGTGAGAGCCTAAACCCTCCGACCCGCAACTCCGACTTCAGCCTCTACAGGTGAAGGCCGCGGCGCGCCCATGCGCAAGGCTGCCTTGACTGGGCTGCGGGGATCGTTTGGATTTCAACTTGTTCCTTTGCTTCGCATGGTCCTTACGATGATAATAGTCGAGAACTTAGAGTGTCCTTAGCAACTGTTTGAACTGGATGTGTAGCTGTGAAGTCTGGCGGGTGTGCTGTGGTGGAGACCGACTAGCCAGTATCGAGGGATACCGACTGAAGTGCAGTGTCAGCCTCAAGCTCTTTCAATCCTTGCGGTTCCTTCAGCTCTCTCGCTCTGCATGGAACAGGAGCATGAACCTGAAGCGGAACTCGAGCGAGGTGGCTGCGTTGCAAATGCCCTGTTAAACAACAAAAACAGGCTGTTGACCAAATTATGGGTCATGCATTTGCAACAGAAAAGGTTTTGCTTGCACATGGTTTTGGATGTCCCTTGCCCAGTGCCTCCTCGAAACTATTGTCTCGAGACAGCTCTTATGGCACATGCACCCTTAGCACCCTCGTAAGAACAACAATCGTAATATAGTAATAGCAAGAGCAACAGTAGAGCAGCCTCTAAACTCAAAATAATCGGTAGTATCGGAGGAAGGCCTGCCGAGCCATCTCATCTTCACGAGCCTGTGCCAAGCAAACCGGCGTGCCAGCGTGCAAAGGGGTGCAACTTCAAACTCTCGTTAGGCCACGGCTTTCGACTGTCTCAGTTATGCGGACCGAGATTGTTCGACTTACCACGACTTTCGGATTTGGGTCTTGGCTCGAGTCAAGTGGCCAAAGGTCACCGGTATCGTCGTCGATTCTGCTCGGACTGAAACTGCAGCAGCCGGGGCTCTCGACAGCTGCCTTTGACAACCTTCCTTCCTTCCGAATTTACGGTTTAGGGTTCCTTCCTTCCTTCCTTCCTTCCTTCCTTCCAGTTCCAGCACATCCCAGAACCGAACCCTCGAACCCCACCCTTCCAACCAGCCCCTCCAAACAATTCGCCTCCTGCTGCAGGATCTCTGCCTCCTCTTTCCATCCTGCGAGAGATGTACTGAACATCGGTAGGAACCCGCCAGCAAGACGAGACCCATGCGCTTGAACAAACATTCGCAAATCCGATGCCCTAAACAGTCAGGTCAAGAAAGTATAGCACGACCAACAAATTAATTTTCCATGTGATTGTCCTTGCGTTCGTATACCAATGCCGGCACAGAGCCTAGTCAACCTGGACCCTCTGTCTCAATACTGACAAAACCGTAAGAGGTTCTAGCCCGCCATCTGGCACATGCTAGCTGCTAGCTCGCCCATTTTAGGACTGGGGTGGGTGCTCAGCAGCTTCTCGTTCACCAGTCGCACGGTCTCGTCCGCTTTCTTGTAGCTGACACCTGAACTCCGGCCGCTGTCCAGGTCCGTGAGCCCGGAATACCATCCGACGTAGCGGAACCCCGACAAGCATGTGCTGTTGGACCGTGGTGCCGCCACACCATGAAGCATGTGCAACTGTCACATGCAGACTCAAGACTTGTTAAATGGATGGCAGGTAGAGTTTGCCATGCTGCCTGCTGAAACTGCGCGGATTTTGCTGTCACAGGCGAGTGACCGGAGAGGGGCTTACTGTACTACCACGATGATTAAACAAAATATTCTTGTTAACATTACTGCTGCTGCTGCTGCTGCTGCTGCTGCTGCTATGACTACGACGACGACTACTGCTACTTCTACCTGGAACTGCTAAGCTGCTACAGTGCTACCGCTGCCACTGCGACTGGGACGGTGACCACTACCACCACCACCACCACCACCACCAACCACCATCACACCTCCACCTCCTCCTCCTTTGCGGTGTGCGACAGGTTACATTCGATAGACTCTTGAACTTCTCGAACACTAACTAATTAGTTAAATCCAATCTCTGGCCCCGGCGTTTCGACGCATCTGCATGCTTCAGGATAGCAGCTGCCATTCCTCGGCCGACACAGCAGCTGTTGAAGCAGAACCTCTGACAAAGCTCTGGAGCTGAGGAACCAGATGTGGGCTTGGAAACCATTCAAACCGCTTCCTCCACAACCAACCTGTGTGACCCCCTTGAGGTGCGAGCCTTCCCCCCTTGCTTTCTGCAGCAAGGAACGGTCGGTCGCCACTGCGGAAAGTGCATGACTAGGCGCCCCGGCGCCACTGCATAGTGAGCTTCTCGTGCATCAACCGTGTGGCTCTCACGGCGTTGGCCTTGCTTTGATACAATCGTCACACCATGCTCGAATTCCTGTAGCCCTAAGCCTCAGGCGTGTAGTCTGCCATTGGATCATCGTGTCATACGACGTCCATTTCAGTGCTTAGCAGAAGCTGAATTGAATACCAAAGCTACCAACAACAGTGACCGATGCTTCTAAGCAAGTGGCACTAGTCTGTCACAAGGATGTGTGGCGAGCCTCATCAATTGCTGCCCTCACGATGTGCCAGAACCTGTGACACCCAAATCTTCCCTTTGTCCGCCACATCAACCAACACTAGTGCCTGTAACAAGAACACCCGAAGCCTCCCAAAGTTCCCCCAACCCTAAACCCTAAACCCCTAAACCGTAAACCCTAAATAAGCCAAAAGCTCACCCAGCTCCGGGCCCAGATGTGCGGAGCCAACTTGTTGCAGGACTCGGCACGCTGCAGCCGGCCTCGTATCACAGCAAATGCTACTTCTGGGGACATCTAAGAAATCAGAGTAGCTACAGCGACGCAGAACATACTCAGTAATAAGAGCAATGGCACTTCTCTGACCATGCCTCCGCATGGTCGGCTGGGGATGTCGATTTTGAACTGGAGAGGTTGAATTGGCATGTGCTTTGACCAAAGTTGTGGGCGCATCCCACACTGCTGAACGATGCATTCCGAAGCCCGCCACGGCAGATTTCATCAACGAACAAAGACGGAAAATCCAGCAACTCTCCTTGTGACAAAGATGGGGGGCGTCTTTAATTCCAGCATGCAGTGGCAAGGACTACTAGAGCTCCAAGAAAAATTGGACGCGTGCTCAAAGCCAATACGGCCAACGGGGCCCCGACCCTCGGACATCTGGAAGAGGTCCTGCAGCAAATTGCACGGTTAAAGATGCCGGCCACCGCCGCTGAAGTCGTAAAGCCATGGAGCCTTGTTCCTCTCAGCCTCCTTAGAAGAGCTTCGAGGAGCAATGTATGGATCTGTGGTTGGCAGCAGCGGCAGCACCACTGCCTTCCGCTGTGTCTGCAATGCACGCAAGTCGTCGTCGTGGTGGAGGTTTGTAGTGGGCCCAATACTCTACACAGCGAAACTCCTAAAATTCCTTAAGACAAACCCAGAATAGATATTATGGCAACATAGAACGTCCCCTGTTCACACACCCACACACACAAAAACAAAAACACATGCACAATCTCAGGCCAAGCCCGGAACCCAAACTTTACCCGGAGACTCCCTAAACCCTAAACCCTAAACCCCTATATGCAACAAGGGTTACAGCGTTTGTCCTTCACGAAGCCAGAGGCGACCTCCACCTCTGCGAACGCAGCGCCTCTGGAGTCTCAGCGTGTATGTCTGTACGGTAGATCGGTAGATGGATAGAAAGATAGATAGACAGATAAATAAATAGATAGGTAGGTAGATAGATAGATAGCATTCTAATTCTGTGTATATATATATAAGATGAATGTGTACAACATTGACATGATGCATATGTACAGGAGTGTGGGTGTGCGCTTCCTGTCATGTAACCCCCTAAGATCCCCTAAGCCTCGAAACCCATACAACTGGTATCCTGAGATCCTGGGTCACGGGGAATTAGGATGGAGTGGCAGCCGTGACTCAAACTCGAATCGGACCATCCCTGTCGAAAGCTGCGCTTCTGTCAGCTGCAACCGTAAATCCTGAACCTTAAGCCCTGGACCCTCTTGAGAGGTGTTGGGGCATTACGATACCGAGTTAAAATCACGGTCCGAGAAGATCAGCTTCAGCCGTTGCTTCATGCTCAAGCAGCGTGAAGTCGTCAAATCCTAGACAACCCTTTAGGGCTTCCTGTTGTTCTCCATCCTTTTTCCGTCCGCAGGTGAACTGAAAAGGCCATGGTGGCTTACCGTTTTGGGTTTAGGTCTTTCTCAGCCTCTTCGAGCAATTCCCGCCAATCCTATAAGTCCTAATCCTAAGCGACTGTTCTCGACCTGTCCTCCCCGAACAGTTCACACCGTGCAGCAACAACTGCAAGCCCGTTGCCAGCGAAAGTGAACTGCCACCATACCCAGGCCTGAACCTGCACAAGTGTTAAACCTAAACGTCATACTCGTATCTAGGTTGCGCTCTGCATCTACGAAAATCAGAGCACACATTTCAAGAAAGGCACAGATCACCCTCAAGCACCAGAACCCCGTAACAGCCGGGCTCCCGGCTCAGCTCTTGCATGATCCGTGTGGCTGCACCCATGGCCTAGCCGAGTATACTTGGTAGTAAGAGGCCCAGGACTTACGGCTTTTAGGATATTCGCTCTCGCAGCTGGGACTGTAAGGAATTTAGGGTCTCATGTTTTCAGACCGGATCTTGCGATTAATGGAACAGGGAGAGAGGAAATCTGACGAAGTCGATGTCGGGGCTTAGGCTGTATGGAGACTGGCGAAGAGCTATCCACAACCGACAGCGTAACTCAATGACTGAGCAAGCCGTCTGTTGCCCTTGCATGGGGATCTGAAGCACCGAAATCAAACTCTGCTCGAAGACCATGTAGAGCGGCCCTTCGGACTTGGTTCAAGAAACAGACTTTCAGCTCTGAGGGAAGTAAGATACGGTAGGTTCTGAAGGCCAGGACGCATCTGCATGTTGTTGCGTGCCCGGATGTCACACGTGTGTGTCTGTCTCTGTGTGTGTGTGTTTTCGTTTCTTGTTGGTTTTCGTGTGTGTGTGTGTATGTGTGCGGGATGTGCGGGTGTGTGTGTGTGCTTGTGCTTGTGCTTGTGCTTGTGCTTGTGCTTGTGCTTGTGCTTGTGCTTGTGCTTGTGCTTGTGCTTGTGCTTGTGCTCGTGCTCGTGCTCGTGCTTGTGCTTGTGCTTGTGC